>PVHP010003490.1:0-78167 GCA_004024765.1 Zapus hudsonius
CCAGGACCTTGCATTGCCCCGCCCCCCACAGCTGCTCCACCAGGACCTTGCATTGCCCCGCCCCCCATAACTGCTCCACCAGGACCTTGCATTGCCCTACCCTCCTGTCCCCAAATCCAAGGCCTGGGAACTCTTTCAAGCTAAGAGGTGTGGCTTATGACAAGCTGGCACCACACTGAAGGCTGTGAAGGCTGTTTTTTTCCGGTTGCTGCCCTAGAGCTCTGTCTAACCTTGGGGCTGGGGAGGACACCACCAGGAGCTGCCCAAGGAAAGGTCAAGGCTGAGCCTTTGAAGTACCTTGTTAGACTCAAGGTCTGGCTTCAAAGTGGCCCGGATGCCAGTGCTCCTTCAAGGCTCACCTCTTCTCTGGGTTCCTCAGATGGGAAAGGGCGATGTCCCTAATAGCTCACAGTATCTGTGCTGAACCATGGTGGATGCTGCATCTCTTCTTCAGGAATTAAGCATCTTCAAACACCTTCCACCAAGCCCTGCTCCCTGCTTCTCTGGCAAGCTCTAACACTGGAAGTCAGACAAGAAGGAGCACAGGGCACAGCGAAGCCAAGAGCTCACCTGTCTGGCTCTCCTAGGCTACTAGCACATGGCTCTCGAGTACAGCAAGCCTTCTCTTGTATCTCTCTCCCAACCTGGATGTAAGGAATGAGAGGCTGTCATGAGCCCCTAGGCCTGGAGTGTGCTGCCCTGTCACTCTGCACACTCAGCACACAGTGGTGTCCCTCCATCCTCCATCACATATTAGGCATGGGGCAGCCTGAAGGGCAGCCTGGAGCCCCTCCCTCCACAGATGTCCTAGACCCCAGTGAAAGAGTCTGAGGACAAGTGCTGTTCCCTCAGGAGACAACTCCAAAAGCTCAAGACAAAACACATTAGCTCCTTGTGTCCACCAGAAAAGGCCACTAGACACAACTGCAGAAGCCATAAAAAAGAGGGTTCTTGGGTTCCTGCTGCTCCTGCCAAGTCCAGTGCCCAGATAGAACCTGACCTGCACCAGGGTCATGACCCCACAGCAGGGGATAGGGTACACACGAGGAAGCATTCACCCAGCTAAGGGAAACAGAGAAGGGCATCACCCTCACACCCTCTCTGTGCTGCTGGGGGGGCTCTTTTTCTAACTGACAGGTACTACTTACTCTGCTGGGGATCTCCCCACAGCTGCAGGTGAGGCCAGGGAGTGTCACTATGATGAATCAGGCTGTGTGCCCACTACAAGGCCAACCCCGGGCTCTGAGAGCAGTGTTGCTCCTGCCACGTAGTCCCATGCCAGGCCTGGAGGAGGGGGCCTCAGCACTTAGCAGGTGGCTGTGGTGGTAAGCAAGGCCCTTCCACCTGCAGGACTCAGAGGGCCACTGTCCACACAGCCTGACAAGCAGGCATACTCCCAGTGGGCCTCGCTGCCCATCTAGAAAAGCTGTTTGTACTTTGAGAATGTCTGGGACAGTAATGATGTCAAGGTGGAGCAGGTAGAGCTCACCCTTGACCTTGTGTCTCTCTGCAACCTTCTTAAAGATTTATCCTAGGTGAAAGGGCTAACCAAGGCCTTGGGCTGGGAAAGGCATGACTACTCTCAAAGAGACTTTTGAAGGGAAGGAAGCTGAAGGCAGGCCACCCGGAAGAGAACTCTGTGGCAGGTGGGTAAGAAAGTAAGACTACTTTGGGCTTCGAGAGGGAAGGAAATGTAGGACAGTCATTACCGGCCAGCCAGCCACTGCCCACCCTTCGACCTCCATCAAGATGTGATTTATTTTGCCCACTCAGAGCTCCCAACCACCCCAGCAGCCCAGCAAGTATGGAAGCAGGGAGTTGGGTGGGGGAGAGGGGAGCTTCCCATGAACTATGTCTGCAGGCCTCCCAACAAGGCTCCATTTAATGTCTTCATGGCCGATGTGCCCAGACAGTTCCAGCAGCTGGGCAGACTTGGTCAGTGGACTCATCCCTCTCCTTGACGAGCTCCCTACCAGGACCTTCCGCACACCAGGCTGGTGCAAGGAGCCACTCACCCAGCTGGCACTGAGGATCTGTTCTGTGATGTCCTTGCATGAGGCATCCAAGAAAAACAAGAGATTCCACTCACTGGTACAGTAAGTCCCAGCTGACCCGCATCCAGACATCCCATCCAATTACTCTTATCTCTATCAACAGCCTATGTTTTCTCCCTCCTAGTCCTTCACTACAAGGGTCTTGAAAGGTTGCCAAACCCAGAGCGATAAGATCTCCTGCAAGATGGATATGCCAGGGGTGAAATTTTTTTATCTTGTAAAGAAATAATAGGAAGCTAGAGAAGACTGAATCTTAAAACTTCTTTTTTTATTTAAGGGCTAGAACACAACTAAGACAGCTTGAGATAGGCTGAGTCCTGTGGTTGCCACCAGACAGGTCTTAATGGAAATGTTGGGAAGCAGTAGAGTCCCAGTTTCTATCTCTGAAACAAAAATAGCACACCTGCTTCATGGGCCTGTGCAGCAGGGCACCCAGAAGCCAGTGCGCCTGCACAGCTGTGAGACCCACCTCCTCTGGAGCTCTTTTCCTGCTCCTGGAGCAGAAGTCTCAGCCAGGGAAAGGGCCTTGGGCCTGGATGGGCAAACATTCACCTGCACAGGGCCTGCCCATCTGCTATGGTCACAGGCACTTTGTGCTGGCACTGGTTTACCTGCACTCAGGTCCCTTGCTCTCTGTGGGCACAGCCAATGCCAGGGAAAAAGCAACATCCCAGGATTCAGGGGGTGGGGAGGAGGAGAGGCACGAGAGATCTGCCTGGACATTCATGAGAAACTCTGGAACTAAGAAGCCCACAGGAGACCTGGGCTTGATTTCTATCTGCACTAATTAGCACCAATTCAAACCGGCAGTCTGAATTCCCTTGATTTCGCTGTGACTAGGCGGCAAGACTCAAGGACCAGTCAGCACAATTAAGACTCCCCAGGGGGTACCGGAGAGCTCCAGAAGACTCTGCAGGGACAGCTGTCTCCCAGGCACGAGGAGCCCAGCATGTATGCTCTGTTCTATAGGAACACAGCCTTTCTCTCCAGCAAGGCACTGTTTTCTTCGTCCATTCATTCACAAAATGAGCATGTGTTGAGGCTTGCTACTCATTCAACAAGATTGACCTGCTCCCCCCCCCCCCGCCCTTTGGGTTACAGAGTGCATGAGAGCCAGTATGTGCCAATGAAGCAGGAGCAGAGTGGACAGAAGGTACACAGGAGAAGAGGACATGTCTACCTGGGCCTGGAACAAGCATGAGAAGGCCTCCACAGAAAGGAAGGCAAAGGCAGCTGATGCCAGCGCAGCAGCAGTCCCCCCCCCCCCCCCAGCCCACGTGGGGTCCCAAAGGTGGCCTGACTGGTGTCAGAGCTTGAGTGGAAGAGGTGAGAAAGAGGTAGAAGCCTGGTTGCACAGAGCAGGATTGGGAAATTAGGAATGACAGTAAAGACCATGAAAGCTGAGGAAATGGGGAACAAAGAAGTGCTGGTACTCTGGGCCCTGGATTCTGAATCCTGTCTGGGTCTGACCAAGTACAGAGCAAGGAAGGAACAACACAGCCTCCTGTAGGTGGCCTATCCACAGGGGAGCCTGTAGGGTCTGTCTCATCCCATGCACATTACCAGCTCCTTCCAAGGTGGGGACTGGTATTGGGCTCCACTTCTGCCTCTCTACTGCTTCCAGAACCTTTGACACCAGCTTCCAGGCCAGCACACAGCAGGATGTAGGCAAATGGGCTGGTGGCCAACCTGGGCCCTGACCCTCTGCAGATTGCAGGTGTCTCCTGGTCAGGAATGAGCACGGTAATAGTGCCCAGTGCAGAGCTGAGGGCCAGTGGGCTTTGATTCAAGGAATGGATGAATCCATGTAACTGGAGGCAAAGCTGCCCTTCACTGAGTTCATGTCTCACTTTGTCTGAAGAGAACAGTAATGATCACTTCAGGGACCAGCGCAGGTCTGAAGAGCTGGGACCCTGAACAGTGCTCTGGAAATGTGAGGGAGCCACATGTTCTCTGAAATGAAGCAGGGGAATGCCTCCTGTGGCGTCACCAGATGAATGCTGTTTCCTAGACCAGCACTAGCCCTGTTCCTACAATTGTTGCCCTCATATCAAACACACAGGTGGCGCTATGTAGGGAAATACCCTCTCCATGCAGTGTAGCACAGCCCGATCTGCATTCGATTGCTGCCCATGACCGACTGCAAGGACCAATCATCATGGCACCTCGGATGGGGCAGAGCTCAGCAGGGGAAGGTAGTACCCCTGAAGAAGGTGGTGGTGGGTAGGACAGCGGTGGGGCATTCTAATCAGTGTGGCAAACAGCTTAGCCCATTAGTCACCATCACTGGGTATCTATGGAAACCTAGAAGATGCTCCTCAGAATAGACACCCAGGGAGCACACTGATTTCTCCATGAGGCTCAGATGGGCATGGCCGTCCTCCTCCCTCCTCCCCCAGAAGGCCAGATCTATGCATGAATGTACACTGTACACAACACACACACACACACACACACACAGTACAATCACACTACAGTCATTTATCTATACAATTAAAATTGGGGGAATCGAAAAATCACTTGGAAATGTATAAGAATGAAATAGAGGTTATTTGGGAACAGAAAGGGCTGCTTTGTTTGCCTAATTTCCCTGGTTTTCTCTGGCCTTCTAACTTGAGAATATATGAAAGGTCATGATTCTGGGAGGAGGAGGAGACCTTGTGAGTCTGGGCCTGCTCCCTCCCGGGTGTGCAGGGTCAGGTAAGGGCAGCTGGGCTGAGCTGTGAGAGAAGGAGGCCTGCGAGGTCTGGGGCTCATGAAGAACAAGCCCTCACTCATTGCCCAGTGGTAATGATGTATACTTGAAAAATGATTACTTCAAAAGAACCTGTTCCTTCTTATGTGACCATATGAGCCAAATACTTTAAGTCAGACAGGGAATCTGGCTGCCCAGGCCCAAGGTGTAGATACTCAGAAGCTGAAGATGGGTCTTCCAGGACCGACTTCTCCCTGGCCTTGTGGGTTCATGGAGAGTTGAGGCCTTACTTCATCCTCTAGGGGGGCCTTGCAAGACTTCTTGGGGGAGTCCAAGAGGCTGAAGTGCAGGGACTGATTAGAAGTCTGGGACAGTGGGCCTGAGACATGGGATCTACTATACAAGTGACAAATACAGTAGGAGTGGTTGGGTTGAAGCCTGGGACAAGCTCCTCTACCACTATGTGCTGAACAGGGCACAGTATGCCTGGAGAAGGGAGACAGCTGGCTTGCCACAGTCTGAACCCACCTGGGCTTTCCCAGATGGCAAACACTGGTAAACATGGCCAATCATTCACCCAAGACCCTCCATGATGCCATCCCACCCCTCACCTATTGTGACTCCACCCCTCCTCAGAGTGCCAGGGAACTGGACTGTTCCTTCCTCTGTGGGTCCCAACCAAATGCTCCCTGTGCTGCCAGTGTGCCTCTGATGCTGGACAGGGCCATGCTATGCTGGGAGCCCCTGGAAGGCATAAAACCTCTGCAGGGAGAGAAGTGAGTAGTTACAATGACTCAGGATGACAACCAGCAAGGATATAAGGTTTCCTAGACACACTGAAAAATGGCCTTTCATTTTTTCTGGTCCACTATGAGGTGGAAGTGGGAGACATTTTTTGCTACCTGTGATGGTTAGAATGTATGGCCCATAGACTCAGGTGTTTTCCTAAGAGCGAGCTTGCAATAAAAGTCTCCAGAGGGTGGAGCCCTGCTTTGGAAGAGAAGTGTGTCATTGAGGGTGGATCTTTAGTCCAGCCCTACTAGGTGTGTGGAGAGCAGCTTTCTGGTTATTCTTGGTTCAGGATGTTGGTGCTATCTCTCTAATTGGATCTATGGAAGTGAGCCAGCTTCCACCACTGATGCTGTTACTCTGGAATTTGCAAGCCTGAATTAAACCCTCTTTTCCATAAGCTGCTTCTGGTTGGCTGTTTGTCCCAGCAACGAGGATCTGAGTGCAACACCATCTTACAACAGGAAAACTGAGTCTCCATACCATAACCTGTTCAGGTGAGGCCCAACACACAGGACCATCGGATTCTACTTTCCCAAACACCAATCAAGTCAGAAGTAACTTTAATCAAGTGACCACAAAGGCCAGATGGAGTGTGGGAAAGACAGAGAGACAAGACCAATGCAACGGTGAGCTGTTGCTTCATGCATGCACTGACCCAAGTATCTGGGACCACCACAGGCAATATTTCCTACAGGGAGAGGAGTTGGTGCCCGATGGGGGGAGGGAGGGAGGAGACCGTGAGGACAGGGACTGTTTAGACACCCTCTCATGTGTCTCCATGGCCACTCACCCAGCAGACATTATTTTCCCATTCCATCACCAAGGAAACTCAGGCTCAGAGAGGTCAAGTGGCTCACTAAGTATCACTCAATGAACACTGCCTTACCTGGAAAGGCCATGAGATAAGATTCCATATCCAAAAGAACTTCCTGACCCTCTGTATGAAAGCAGGAAGGAAATCCTGGGAAACAGAAGCAATGGCACAAAACAGAAGGCCCTGCTTAGCTATGGCCTCTAGCCCTTCTGCAGGCCCACTGGTCATGTGCCAGCCTAGCTTTAGCTTCCAGGCTTTTCCTTGTACTCTGGCTTGGTCAGTAAGGACAAGGAAGTTCAGGAAAGGAGCCTCGTGTGAAACAGACACCCATTCCCAGCTGCCAGACTCTCCCTGTGGGAGGCTGGCCAGAGAGACAGTGCCCTGCAGGCCTGGTGGCTTAGGCTGACTAAGGATGGATGGGCTGCAAAGAGAAAGCTATGTGGATTAGGCCTACATAGCTGGCACCAGGAGGGCAGCTCTAACTTATTAATGAGCAATTCCTGAATGAATGGATCCAAGAGGAGATATGGTGGCTTCTTGAGTTGAGAGGAAGAGGAAGATAACAAGTGACTATCTGAAGCTGAACTGAAAAACAGACAACCTGATGAAGTAACCAGACACAGGAAAGACCCTGTACAGACAGAACACAGCACCTGTCACAAGCTACCCTGGAGCACTTCTTAGAAAAGGTTGGGCTCAGAGCTAAGAAGGAGCACATGTTGAAATCAGCGGGCCTTAGTGTTGGAAGACCAAGACCCCCGGGTGCTAAGCACCAGACTGGGTCATGGTCCACACACAGGTATGATGACATCAGAGCAAGGAAGCCACACCCTCATCTCCTTCCACTGCCCCCTTTCCCCCCATCTCCCCTCCCCTCTGAGTGTCATGCATGTCTCCAGATCTGACTGCCGCTCTGGAAGAGCATGACTGAAAGTAAGGTCAAGGTGAATTTGATGTCCATCTGCCACCATTGATTCTGAAGTTGCTGGGCTGGCAGTACCCATGTGGGTGCTAAGCAGAGGCATGACACAGTAAACTTACGTGGTTTCCTAAGACAGTGTCTAGTATGTGCCAACTCCAGAGGTCATCCCGACCTCCTAGAGAGCTAGGAGAGAAGCGTCAGGGGCCGAGTACTCACCCCACTGCAGAGGAGCCAGCTGCAAGTGTTCCAGGACGAGCTGGTTCAGGAGCCCCTCCACGCTAGCCTCGCCACTGCGCTTCAGAGAGGGGTGAGTCTTGGTTAAGGAAAACGCCCTTCTGTTGAGCCCTGAAAGGGAAGAAGTTCTAGAGGATGCCAGGAAGGCATACCCCAGACGAGAGACTCCCTAAGTAGACAGCTCTCCCCTCTGCATGTGCTGGTCTACCCAATCCCAGAGCGACTTCCCAGGAAGGTGGAAACCAGGGCATAGAGGTACATACAACTTGTACCCCTACCCTCATCCTTGAATCTGTTCAACTAAGCAACTGTTCTAGATGAGGTGAGATCTACGAGGATAATTTTACTCCAACATGGTTCTTGCTAGGGGAAATGAAAAAAAAAAGATGAGGCTATTTTTCTTTAGTAAAACATCAAACCACGGTTGCCTTTACATGGTCCTGCATTTTCCAATGCACACTGGGTTCATGCTGGCTTTGCACTTGTCATGGCACATGTCTTGGTGTAATTCCATTACTATTGTGAACAGGCTCACTAAGCCTCGATGGCTGCAGACATGAAGCTTGGGAAAACCCTAGGTCGGCCATTGAGTAGCCAGTGTGACTTTCAGCCAGCCTATAGGCCTAGGCCCTTTCCCACAAAATTAAAGCCACTATACCTAAGTTTCAATCAAGTGGGACAATTTAGTATCTGATGCTGCCTAACAATTAGAAATGGAAGGAAACCTGGCTTCCTTCTTCCTCTGGAAAGTTCATTCCACTCAACAAACATACCCCATGTATCTGACACGAGGTAGGCCACAGCGACAGGGAAACACTAAAGACAGCATTCAAGGAGGCTCATGCTCTCATGAGAACTGCTAACCATATTTGTCAAACCTGGGAACAGCGGTCCTTGGAGGCAGAAGACTGGTGCTGAGAGGGGCAGCATTAGCAGGGAGTGGGGTGCACACTGCTGGGTCTCTGCAGCCAACAGCACTGCTGGGCATCCAGCAAAAGCTGTGCAGGTGAGGGATCTGAATCTGTGGATTTGAATATTCTAATTTTAATATTCAATACACTGCTAAATTCTCTCTCGAGGTGACTGTCAATCAAAAAAATGGACTAATGTCGAACTACTTGAAAGTTGGACAGGTCTACCTACCATGAGGGCCTTTCTCAGCAGCTTGCTGCCCTGGGGTGCCTGGGATCTCTGCTGAGCCATGCTGGCTACTCTGAACTACACACACTTCCCAGTTCCCAGGGGCTCTCTGACGCCTTCCACACTCCACTTGCTGTCTTCTCTGCTCTCTTCTTCCTCACTTGGTCCATCCTTCTCTCCTCTTGGATCTCACTTCCTCTAGGAAGTTTTCCCAGGCCATCTCTGTTCAGAAAGCTCTCTTGTGTCCGCTGTGACCCATACTACAAGTGGCCTCGCCACCAGCCTGAAAGGCCCAGAACAGAGCCCAGCTTCAGCAGCTGCCCTATGAATACCATCTGACAGTGAATGAAGGTTGGTGAGCAGCAGCCAGGCAAGCAGTGTGGTTCATGGCACCCATGCTGCAGAGCCCAAGGCCCTCCCCTTGCAGCCCAGAGGCTCTGTGATCCAGAAAGGGCTGGCTGAGGACTAATGCAAATTCACAAGGCTCATTCACCCAGGTCTTGCTTTGCTCAGTGCTCCAGTCCACTCCTGTTTCCTTTACACCAACCTAAACATCTACCCTACACCCCAGCTTAGAATGCAAGAGCTTCCTAGCTGCTCTTGAAGCTCTGGGGGCACTTGGAGCTCCACGGAAACAGTGCCTGCCTTCATGTGGGCTCTTTCTGATCCCTGAGTGTGGCTCATGGCTCGCTGTTTAGATTCTGTCACCACCACCCACGAGCTTTAAACATCTGACTTCATAGCCTGGGTCTGATTATCATCTTCAGAGGAGGACAAGGGTGGACACAGGGATAAATGCCTCTATTGTCAGTGGGGTCTCATTTCCCTTCTCTCCTGGAAGGAACTTCTGCCCTTGCTTCAGTGAGAGAGGCATCGCTTTGAAGACTCAACTCCCCGAGGAATCTCTTTCTCCCAGGACCATCTATCAGATGTTTCTGCAATAGATAATTCTCTCCTAAGAACCATCTCCTCTGTCTCCTCACCACCCAGGGCATGTCTGCTGAGCTTGTTATCTATGTGACTCTGCAATGCACATTTAATGATGTGATGATCCGGAGAGTTAGAATTCATCCATTAGTTCAACAAGCAGGATGGAGCCAGCCTTTAGGAGCTCAAAGACATAGGGGAGAAACAGTTCTGTAAGCAGAAAGCACTGAGCTCTTTCAGGACCCCTTGCTATGGCAGGGAGCTAATATGTTTCCTTCTCTTCTCAATAATACTTTGATTACTTTCCTTCCCTTAAGAAGAAAAGGAAGGAATGAATGAATGAAGGAATGAAGGAAGGAAAGGTAAGTACAGCAACCCCAGGACTGGGCATACATATAACTAAAAAAACTAAAGCAGGTGCAAAGCCTGAAAGCCTGGGTTTGGCTTCCCAGTTCCCACATAAAGCAGATGCATAAAGTGGTGCAGGCATCTCAGAGGAGCTGCCTGCTGTTAGGAGCTCAGTGGCTGGGATGCTGGGATGCCTCCCCTGCCCCACATCTTAATCAATAGGGCAAGGCACAGGGCTGATTCTTCTTTTCAACCTGTAGAATTGAATATTCTAATTTTTATTTTCAATACACTCTGTTAAATTCTCTCTCAAGGCGACTGTCAATTAAAAAATGGACTAATGCAGCATCATGGCTGCCCTCAGACTTTTGGTGAAACCCAAGATTGTCAAAAAGAGGACCAAGAAGTTTATCCAGCACCAGTCAAACCAGTCAAACCGATATGTCAAAATTAAGCATAGCTGGAGGAAACCCAGAGGTATTGACAACAGGGTGCAGAGAAGACTCAAAGGCCAAATTCTGATGCCCAACAATGGTTATGGGAGCGACAAGAAGACCAAACACAAGCTGCCCAATGGCTTCTGGAGATGCCTGGTCCACAACATCAAGGATCTGGAAGGGCTCCTGATCTGCAGCAAAGCTCACTGTGCTGAGATCTCGCACACGTTTCTTCCAAGAACCACAAAGCCATCATAGAAAGAACAGCCCGGCTGGCCATTAGAGTCATGATCCCAATGCCAGGCTGCACAGTGAAGAAAACAAATAGACAGCTTATGTATGCGCTTTATTAGTGCTTAAATAAAACCAGAAAACTGCAAAGAAATGGACTAATGAAGCAAACAGATAGTTCTCAGAAAAAAATGCAAATGGACAATAAATACTTTTTTAAAGTTCATGTCATCGTTAGCTAGCAGGAAAATGGAAAATAAGTGTACTTTGTGATTCCATCTCACCCCACTCATCAAGAAAATAAATAACAACAAATACTGGTGATGATATGGGAGAAGAGGAGCCCTTATGCACTGCTGGTGGGAGCGTAAACTGGTGAAGTCACTATAGAAATTAGTATGATTTCTCAAGACTAAAAAGAGAACTAGCTCATGAGGTGGCTTTACCACTTCTGGGCATACACCCAAGAGACTATACCCCAGGACAGAGGCATTTGCTCATCAAGGTTTATTGCTCTTCTAGTCACAATAGCAAGGAAATGGAATCTGTCCAACAGATAAATGGATAATGAAATGTGGCATATATACACAATGGACTTTTATTCAGTCATAAAGAAAAATGAAATTATGAAATTTGCAGGAAATAGATGGATCTGGAAATTATGAAGGTAACCCAGAATCAGAAAGGTAAATGCCACGTTTTCTCTCATATGTGGATCTTTGTTTTAAATATGTGTGTGTGTGTGTGTGTGTTGTGTATGTATTGAATGTGGGTATATGTCATGAAACTGACAAGGGACCATGAAAGGGGAAAGGAGGTTTCCATCAGGGGTGGAAGGATACTAGAACACATGTGACATGAAAGTGGAAAGGAGAATACTTGGCAGAAAGGCACAGGCAGGGAGGTTCAGGCAGGTGGGGGGAGGGGAGTTGGGTTGGAAGATCAACAAAAACACAGCATGTGTGAAGATGTCATAATGAGACCTATTACTTTTTGTGCTAATTAAAAATTGAAAAAATAAAATGAATGCTAAAAATCATAAACATAGAAAGAAAGGAAGGAAGACCAAAGGAACTTTCTAATCTCTGTTACTTCTGAACCAGGATCATAGTGGTCAGGGCACCCATACCTCCTGAGTGTCCCTGAGGCCTCCACCAAGCACAGAGATGTGAAGAATGGACCCTGCTCTCTCTCTCCACTTCTAGACTCTGTCCTCACTTGTCACTGCTGAACCAGGATCACAACACACCCTGAGTGTTCCTGAGGCTTCTACCAAGCACAGGGTGTGACAAATGCACCCTGCCTCTCTACTTGTAGGCTCTGCTTGTTTCCACCCCTACCTGAGATCCTCCTCCTCTCTCTTATACCCAGCACAACTGCCCCTCAGCAGAACCCATTCTCCAGTGTTCAGCCTGCCCTGGCAGATGTCCTCTGTGGAATCCAGGGCCATAGTCCAGCTGTGTCATGATGTCCTGCATACCTGTTTCCCTTGCTCCACCACATGCATTGCAGCCATACATGACAATCAATCCGCACAAGCCTGGGGCCTACAACTCAATACACTCTGGTCAAATCATTGAATGAAACCACACGTGCAAGCTGTCATGAATGTACAAGTGGCAGTTTTCATTGAAAGCTGACCTTCCCTGATCTAGACTGCAGTACTTCTCTCTAGAAGGAGGAAGCAATAATTCCTATCCGTCTCTAGCAGGTGAGTGGGAAAGGTCATCTGCAAGGAGCTGGGTGTATGTGGCTAGCACCATTCAGGAAGGCAGGAACACATATCTCATTGTCATGTAAGGGGGCTTTTGCTTAGAAATACCAGCTGAAGGGAGTTTAGCTCCTTGAGGGTCCTGAGCAGTGCCAGCTCTAACCCAGTTCTTCAGGGTGTTTCATGACTTGCATTTGAAAAGTACACATCTGATCAGGGTACCAGGGGCTGACCCTATCCATTCTGTTCTCTGTATGCACACCAGCTATGTTGGCTGTGATGGGAAAGAGGAAGTGCTCTTTTGGGGTCTCCATAGAGATTCCAACAATGATGTCTCATTTAGGGAAGATTGCAGATGGTCTCTGCACACTCCCCTTCTCTGAGTCCTGTCACCAATAAGACCCTCCCCTAGCCATAGAAAGGGTTCTTTCCTCTGAGGAGGGCTCACGAATAATTGGGGAAGCAGTCTTGCTGGCCTATGCTGGACACCAAGGAGACCAAGGTCCCTGAGCACACAACTGCAGACAACTTGGTAGCTGGGTGTCATGGAACTTCCCAAGAGGAGGACCACCAGCAGTCACTTTCTCTGAGCCACCTCACAAAATGCCTTGGTTGAGAGTACCAGAACTATGACAGGCACCCACGTGGAAGTCAGGGCTGAAGAATGTGCCTGCAGCCATTCTGTGACAGAGAGACTTTCACCTTGCAAAAGAGACATCAAACCTCATCGTCAAGGAAGTGACACACCTCTGCAATCTCAGCTCTGTGGAGGCTGAGGTGGGAGGGTCACAAATTCTTCTACACAGAGATCCTGAAACAAACAGCTTCCCCTTCCTTAGGGTCATGGCAATGTGTGTGCAGGGCTGGCAGGAAGAGCCCAGCCACAGTTCTTGGTGTGGGCATGTAGCCTCCACAGAACTCGGGGGTAGGGGGAGAGATACTGGGGGTGTGTAAGCCTCAGACTCAAGAGTCTCTGCACAAGTCCCAGTGAGCAAGACCAGGGAAAGACACAGACGGTGGGGCTGTCCTAAAAGGTGGTGGGTGCTACAGGCAGATGCTCCAGAGAAGGCGTTCACATCCCCTTCATTCCCTTCATCCAAGTGAGCAGTACAGTGATGCTCTTGTCCCTAAAGAACCAGAGCCCAACAGTGACAGAGGAGTGCCCATCCTGAACTCCACTTTGCCCCAACATACAGGTACTTTCCACATCATGTCATTAGCAGACAGGGAAATGACCTGCTCAAGAGCACAAGTGTGCTGACTGGCCAAAGCCCTAGCCAACAGGAAAAGCTGGGAAACATAGGTGTGGTCACATGTTCCTGTCATAGCTCTCAGCTGGAAATGAAAAGAATAGAATGTTCTCCGTGGAATGAAGCTATGTAGTAAGCAAAAAAGCAAGATGTAAACCAGCACATACCTTTTATATAAAAATGCTAGGGCAAAAAAATAAGACTGGTCAGCACCTATCTATTGTTTCATAAAGCAATTCTGAACATTTACACAAAGGACACACTTGGGTTCTGAGGGAGGAAAGTAAGGTACATGCATACATCTAAAAAAGTTTTGAGTCACGTGTACCTATTTCAAACAAGTAAATAATGCAGTGCCCTCGCCAGCATCAGGAGTAAGCAGCTGCAGATGCTGGTGTGCAGACACAGGACAGCTCCCCAGGTGCCTTATCCAAAGCCAAAAGGAGAGGACCTGAGGGTGCAAATATTATCACACATTTGGGTTCAAAATGCCCAATTCTGTGTTCATTTCTTTCTGATTTCCTTCATGCTCCTCCCCAAGGTTGTTTTCTTTTTTCCAGAATGTGGCATATTACTCTCTTATCAAAAACTCACTCCAGGCTCTTGAGGTGACTGGTGGTTAGTGTCTGTATATTAGAGCACAGCCCCACCCCCACGTGACCAGCAGGATGAAGGGCTGGGGAGAGGATCAAGGCAGCACATGGGAAATTGCAAAGTTGCCCACTGGCCCTGGGATTTGAAAATGACTGTAATGGTGTACTTCTCTGTTAGTTTGGTTTTGGATATGAGTCATGAAAGGATACAGTGGAGCTTGCAAAGCTAGTTCCCTACATGCAGCCTTTCCCACTGCAACCCTCGGAGCCACCAAAACAGTCTTACACCTAAGCCTGGGCCCATGAGTGAACAAGCTGGTCAGCCACTATCACAGACCACCATAAGCAGAGCAGGTGGCAGAAGCTATTAATTCTTCATACAAATACCCTGGCTCACGGGGCAAGAGGTGAATGAATAAAGACAACCATGTCAAAAATTCCTGTCACTGTTGCTACTGTAGAGAACACATCCAAGGGGCCTACTGTGGGAGTGTCTCTGTGGTGAGCACCTGACATGTTTCATCAATTTGACACAATTCCAAATTAAGACTTCAGAGAGAAAGGGACTGTTATTTTCAGTTTATGATGGTATTTTGATATGTGTATATAATACACTTTGGTCATGTGACCATGATCACCCTTTTGGGTCTTTTTGTTTTGTTTTGGGGAACAAGGTCTTACTTTTCAGCTTAGTCTCATTCTGTAGCCCAGGCTGGCCTTGAACTCATGGAAATGCTCCTGATTCAGCCTTCTGAGTGTTGGGATTCTAGGTATGGCTCATCCCACTTTTTTAAAAATGTCTTTATTATGAATAATTATATATATTGCATGAGCAAATCTTGTGAATGTGTCCCTGTTTCCTTCCTCTCTGTTCCCTACTCACTGGGGTCCTTCCTCAATGCACATACTGGATCTGTCCATAGGATAGGGGTTATGAACTTCACCAGAGGTAGCCAGTTTTCTTTCTCTTTTTTCCTTCCCCCTTGTATATTGTTGCTGAGGGGGACAATGTCTCTGGATATTCTCCCCCACCATGGCTCTTACATTCTTTCCTCCCCCTCTTCCACTCAGTTCCCTGAGTGATAGTGGGTGAGTTTTGAGTCTGCTTTGTTGTTGAGATCTTAGTGTCTCTGGATCTTTGCCCTGGGTTGTGTTGGGTATCATCCCACTTTTTATTTAAAAGACTAAAACAAATGTACAAACAACAGCAGAAAAGAAAAATCCTAGACATTAGGCCTATGGAGGAAATAGGAAGGCTTCAGTTCTGGGAAATGAAGGGTCCAGCCCTGAACTCAGGCAAGGAGCCTGGAGCCTTCACTTCCACTTTGGAACCCCTCCCCACCCCTTCAGACACTGTACAGCTAGGACTCTGCTCAAAAGTGAGGACCCTGCTGCTACCTCCGGGAGCTGGGTCACGCCAGAGCCTGTGCTTGCCAGCAGAGGAAGGGCTTGCTCTGTTCCTGTCTTCCAGCCAAGAGCAAAACCCAGCCTAGAGCTCTCCATGGTTCTGAAGGGTTTGCTGCTCTCCGTGGTGCTGAAGAGGCCACTGTCCTTTGTCCTGCAAAGCTCTCTCTAGCCAGCCAGGATACAGACAGCACATCTCCAAGTTACACGCACGCTCTCCAGAGATTCAGCCAGTGCAGAGGCAATGACATCAGCAGGCATCAGGAGGTGCCCACCTAGGCTTTGAAAGGGCCACCTAACCATACCCACTGTTCAAAGACTAACCACCCCAGGTGCTGAGCTCATCCAATCCACATTTTCAGTTCTAGAAGCAGTTAGGGAATAGACTATTTCCATAGAAACAAACAAAATTGTAACCAATAAGGGGAAAGAGCTGAGGGGACAGTTTCTGGTTCTGGTGTCTTGGTCCACTGGCACTGTGCCCCAGGGTGCTGTAGAGGCTCAATAGTTGCTGGCTGCTTTTATTGAGCACCTGTTACATGTCAGTTACACCTAAGTTATCTCTGTTGGTCTGCACAACAATTTCAGACTAAGGAATCCCCATCAGGTAATAAAGCCACACAGTCAGGAGGGGTGGGCATGAGGACTCCAACTCAGGAGAATCTTCTTTTTCCTATGCAGACTCTTTCCAAAAAGCCACAAGAAGTCCCTAGACCCAGCCCAGGATCTCATCCTCAAGGAAGCAGAGATTTGGGTGCTGTGGCACCTCAGAAGCTACCTGTGTGAACCTCTGATGGGGCAAGAGTATCTTTTCTTACAGAGATATAATTCATGTGGCTTTCTGGGGTAGGAACAAGGGTTGTGGGAACACACGTCTGTCCAGAAGTATTGTCTAAAACTCATACAGGTCACAGGCTGGAGCCCTACAGGTGAGAGAAACTAAACCATGTTTAGTTTCAGGAAAGAATTCATGTGTAAGAGGGGAAGGTGCTACTTTCATGGGGGGATTCCCAGTTCTGTTCAGGAATGAGCTCTGGCACAGTACCTGGCATGAGTCCTCAGGCCTGTGCCTTTTTGAGTCCAGATATCTGGTACTGTGACTGATTCTCAAAACAGACTATGGTAGACACCCTGAGAGCTAGAGGTTGACCATTATGTAAGTCCCTAATTCAGATCTTCAAGACTGCATGGGTAGTTCTGGTTACCAACTGCACAAGGCCATAGTTCACAGGCAAAAAACACCCACACAAGTCTGAGTATGAAGCATTCATGAGCACCAACAGCACTGCACACAGAGGGAGGGACCTTTCTGGAGCCTTTTTTATTAACTAACATTTTCAGGCATGTCATCTCACTTAAAAACTATGAATGTTCATTTCCAAGTCTTCGCAAACCACAGCCAATTGGAAAAAAAACACAAAAAGTGAATAAAGTGTCTTCACACTGTCCGTCTGCAAGGCATCAGCCCTGAAGTGTGTGTGATGTACCATAGCCTTTGAAACCACAGAGCAGCCTCTCAGATCCTGTCTCTATTTATGTCGCTGAAGTTTACTATACCCTAGTTTGATATTTTAAAGAGATGGCTACTCAGTTTACTCTACCCCTGGGGGAAGGAAGCCCAACAAGGGTTTGTGAGGTTGTCTGTTGAACTTGCAGAGGTGCCATCACCACCAGGGAGACAGGCTGCAATTCATGTACCAGCTCTGGGGTGAAAGGCTACAGGTGCAGGGACTCAGCCCAGCCATACTTGAGCTCAAGTAAATTATCAAATTGTCATAAATAGAAATGATACTAATGGGAAGACTTCTTTCAGTACTTAGCAGACCCTTCCCAGCTCTGGCTTCTAATGTGCATCACAAACTTTTTCAATGCTGATGCTAGTGTTCTCATCTCAGAATGTGTCCTGGCACCTCAGCACAGCTTTTCATGCCAGAGGGACACTGAACAGGAGTCGCCCACAGTGGATGCACTGCTTGGGGAGACTCCATAGCAAGTATTGCTTGGGTGGGAACATTCTAGAGTTCCACAAAGGATAAAGAGAAAAAATGGATGGAGGGGAGGCAGGGGCACACCAGCAGTGTGTCCACAGAATGCTACATCTCCGCAGGTTTACTCTGAGAAGTAGGACTAATGGGAAGGTCCCAGCAGAGGCCTGGGTAAGATACCAGGGTGCAGCTAAGCACATAGAGTGGCCTGAGTCCCAGCTGGCTGTGTGCTCGCTCAGTGGGTAAGATACCCTCATGGGTCTTAGTTTTCTCATCTGTGGATCATGGGAGAAAAGAACTTCATAGAACTATTGCAAAAATTGAGTGAATAAGTCTACAAAAATGGCTCAGAGCAGTGCCTGACATCTAGTAAGTGCTATATGGGTGGTAGATATCATATACACGCTATAATTTTGTGACTGTATTGCAAAAGAAATACACACTCACACCAAGAATACACAGAATATATACATACATGCTCCCCACACACTCAGTCACACAAACACAGCATAACAATTCATATATACACAGACAGAGAAACACAGATTTGAAGTTGTTCTCCAAACAAATTGTCCTTTTCTGACTTGTGGGCCAGCTGAACCTGACACCTAGGCTCTCCATATGTTGACTGATTCCTTTCAAAGTAACCCCAAGGTGTGCACAGCAACCATTTGTGGATTTAGGGTTGTAGAACAGTAATCAAATCTGTAAATCTGTGTCCATGCCCCCATACCTCTGCCTCCCAAAGGCCAAAGAGCAAGGGCAACTGACTGAGTTCCCAGTCAGGCACTGACTGTCAATCTTCTGTGCCATGCAAGATGAAAGGCTTTGGAACCAAGTTATTACAAACAGCTCTAAGAGCCAAATTCCCTGTAGGCAGGCACAAAATGCAACCCTGCATTCACTTATGATGATCAAGGAATCAGCTGTACTGACGACAGGAGCTGTTTGTATTATAATTCATTTAGATAAAACCATTTCTCTAAGCATGACTGACTGTTAGAAAATGTAGTGCACTGGATCTTAAGAGTTCCATTTAAAGAGATTTATTTTTTCTGGAGATGAGCAGATATAGCTCCATGAAGGAGCATCTCAGAGAAGAATTGATAAGTCAATTAGAAACACTGAGGGGAGCCTGAGCTGCCCAGATGAGCAGTTTCACCCCACCTTAACATCTGAGGGAGGAGCCCCAGGACAGACCAGTTATTATACAGAAAGAACTGGGTGAAAAGTTCCCTCTGGAGATCACCTGGCTGACTGATGGCTTGCAAAGTAACTGGCAATGTGGGAGAAAGAATTTACTGGATGTCTAAGCCCTCTGTGGAAATTCTGATGATGGGATGGAATCAGCGTAGATGTAGGAAGACAGTGGGCTGCACAATCTGCCCCTGTAGCTCACACACCTCTCCTGGAGGTGCTATAGGCCCTGTCACCAGCCTCTTCAAGATGAGGACACAGAAGCAACAAGAGAGGAAAGCTGTGGTCCCCATGGCACAGGTAAAATGTGTGGGCAGAGAGGCCTGTCTGACCACCCAATTACTAATGCATCCCAGGGTTCAAACCTCACCCAGGCCCTGCTGTTCAACACCCATGGGAAGCAGACTCTCAGGGGCCATTCCTCCCCATGGAAGTCACACTGTCTCCACAGGAATAGTGTCCTCACGACTTCCCTAGGCAGCCTAAGGAATGCAGATCTGGAGAACAGAATCTAGTACACAGGATGGGGGCATTTGGCCAGCTCCCACAGCTTAATGCCCAGTGTTTTGCTGCCATCTCTGTCCTCAACTTCTGTGGCAAAGCCCACTGACCCTTTTTGATGAGCATGTGGGAGGTGGGAAAAGGCACGTGGAGGGGGTGGTCAGCACACTGGAGTGCCACAGATTGAGCAGAAAGGTTCTGAGGGAGATGCTGTGCAGAAAGGTGTGCAAAGTCCCCTGTGTCTTTTATGACATGTCTACCTGGCCTTCTGTGTTACACACAGGCAACTGCAGTAACTATGGATGGCTTTCCAACTAGGCTCAAATACTTTAGAGTCTAAATATTTAGAAAATATTATTAAAATACAAAATGAAATCATTAGCCAGTTTAATCTTGGTCTCTCCATCTGTTTGAACTCAGGTCTACAATCACAGAGCTGCTATTAATCTCATGGCAGATGACATTACCAGATGAGAGAGAGAGAGAGAGAGAGAGAAAGAGAGAGAATAGCTTGGATGACTATTCCCTTTGACCAAGTCTGCCTACAGGGACAATCTCTCAAGCACTTCTAATCAGCGGATTCGTAAGACAGATGTGTGTGGCAAATGGCATGCATTCAATAAATATTTGCTGTGTGAATTACTAATCAAACAAAAAAATGAAAGTCAACCTCTTAAAGGAATCAGGGCTTGAAGAAGCAAAACACAAAACACTTCCTGTACTCTCTGATACTTGCTTTAAAAGCACACAAGCATTCCACTGGCTGCTGGGATCTCTGAGGAGGCACTATCCACTGAACAGGGACCCCAGGCCCAGTGGACAGTCAATAGGGCTCAAGTGCCAGGTCCTCCACTTCTGACTTGTGAACTTAAGCCATCAGCCTCCTGCCACTGTGAAACAAGATGGATAACCCCACCTGGGAGCTTAGTTTGGGAGATACAGGAGACCCATAGCATTAACAATACTACTGCACCCCCAGTTACAGAGGGTAAAGGCCACTCTCAGAGGAGTACACAGATGTGGCCACTGAGCCAGGAATGCTGGGCTTCTATCTGAGCCAAGAGAGTGCAAGGACACTCATGAAAATGAACCACTCCCTACTGTGCCCTTTTGGCAATGAGTGCTGTCCTGTTGAGCCAAGGTAGAGTCACCCATCCAGGCCTGCCTGGCCCTGCCTGGGATGGTGTGAAGTGTGCAGCTGAAGCTCTGACAGAGGAGACTGCTCCTGCCTCACAGCCACTGCAGAGACACCAACCCCCATTCTCAAGTCACTCTCCAGCATGATGGCAGCAAGCCATGAAGCAGAAGGCCCCACCCTTGGTTTCCTGAACACATGGTCTGTTTGTGTAACCTCTTTGGGGAGCTGTGACTATACTAGCTCTTTACTGGCAAACCCATCTGGACCACTCTGGGCTTCACTACTAACACATGGGGGAGTCATCTCCTGCCCAGGGAAGGAGCAACTCCATGGGAACCGCAGTGCAGGTCAGGGGTACATAGAAAAAATGAGATGAGGAAAACATCATGTCTGGCTAATGCCACCATGCGTGCACTGCTGGTCATCCTGCTCCTTCAGTCCACACCCCGACTGTCTTGAGAAAGACCATTCCTGCCATACCCACCTGTACTTGTCTACAGAAGATAAACACCCCACTCCAGAGTGGGGCTGCTCTGTCCACTCTGGGAGTCACCACGCTCTACAGATTCTCTTCACAGAAATTTCTAGCAATACCCAAGCAGCTTAGTGCCAAAACACCCATGGAGACCATCTACTAGGTCCAAGTTCACTTTAGCATGAACAAAGGAACTTGCCTCAGTTCCCAGGTCCTATGCCATGTGTAGATGGAAGATACTTCCAGAACCTAGAAAGGCACGCTGGAATTGTCCAGTCCAGATAATCAAACAGGACCATCCCACAGCCACAGAATCCGTGCATGCAAGAGAAATGGCAGACACTCACATCGGAGAGGTCTCTTCCTGGGAGACACCTGAACAAGATTATTATGTCTTGGGACTCTGGGGCATTTCCAACCTCTGATTTCTTGAGCACTAAGAGCTACTTAGATATCACCCCCTTTGCTGCCATTCAGTAGCTGCCACTTCTGCGCCTCCAGCTCTGACTGGTGCTCTGTGCCCTCTCTCCTGCATCCTACCAGACAGGACATCTGCATGGAGACCAGGTCTTTGTATCTTGGCCAGTTTGGTGCCTCAGCAAGTACCTGAGTTGCTGTATGGGTGCTCAGCAAACCAATAAGTATGCTACACTCTTCCCAGCATGTGCACTCCTTCAGCTGAGTGGTGACTGTGGCCCAGGCAGAGGTCGGAGACCAGAGTGGATCCAGATACCTTCTAAAACTCTTTGCTTTCACAGTCCTGTGAAAAGTTTCACTCCTTCCATTCTGTGTCTTCCTTCATGCCTTGCCAAGCCGTCTAATCTGGTTCAAGTTCATACAACTGCGTCCATGCTTCCCCCAACCCAAGCCCAGCATTGGCAGGTGGCCAATAGAACCTGTCACTAGTGTGAATATCACCCTGGTCAGATGCATGGGATCTAAAGTGAGGAAGACCTTTCCCCATTCCGAATCAACACTTCATTAAGCAGGGCCTCTGAAGCATGGAGCACTGAGGACATGCCAGCCCTTTGGTCCCCATCTCTTTGCCATGGCACTTTGGAGCTCTGAGTGGCTGGAACAGTCCTGGAACCCTCTTAGCTCTTGTGGATGGTGAGACCCTCTGGGTAGGAGTGTGCCCTGGATCTGGGGGTGGAGGAGGGACTGTAAAGGATATGATTCTCCAGTGGATGTCCAGTTTGCTGCTGATCTCCAGGCCCCGTGCTTCCTGCTGCTCTTCTTCCAACTGCTTTGGGTTTGCAAACTGCCCCCTCTCTCCAGGGGACTCTGGGACACTTTCAAAGTTGAACTTGTCCACTTGAACAGCCATTCTGAGAGAAGAAAGAAAACAGGAGAGAATTAATCAGTGGGACAATTTCTTCTGCAAGCCGGGAGAAGCAGCACACACCAGCGTGAGCCGGTCTAATGAGTCATTATGGTTGATAATTCATAATAGACCTAGTCCAAGAAAATGACGTAACCGACTCCTAGAGGCTGGGGCCCAAGCTCTCCTCCATCCACCCTGGCTGCAGTGATAACCTCTTGTGTACCTCATCCTCTCCTGCAGCATTCCGTTCATTTCTGGTAGGGCATTTGTCACTAACTTGCAGGTTTATCTCTGGGATTGTTAACTGTCTCTCAGTTCTACTGGAATCTAGCTCCCCAGGGGCAGAGATACACTAGAGCTTGTTGAATATCGTCTCCAGGAGCTAGACTCATGCCTGAAACACAGCAGTGACTCAATGAATATCAGCAAGCCAAATGAATGAGTGAGCTTTTTTTAAAAAATATTTTATTTATTCATTTTCAAACAGAGATAGAGAGAGAGAGAGAGAGAGAGAGAGAGAGAGAGAGAGAGAGAGAGAGAGAAAGCACCAGGGCCACCACCTTGTGGTTCTGGCTTATGTGGGTCCTTGGGAATTGAACCCAGGGCCTTAGGCACTGGAGGCAAGTGCCTTAACCGCTGAGCCATCTCTCCAGCCTTTTTTTAAAAAATATTTTAGAGTGAGCTTTTTAAAAGCCTTCCCTGATACTCTCCATGAACACTTCTCTCTTCTTGCTTGTATTTCTGTATTTTGGTACCATGTTGACCCTCTGTAGCCTGTCCCAACCCTGGAGAAGGGCTGGCTTACCTGAGAGCGTAGGGTGGATCAGGCCATGATGAAAGTGGGTGTTAGTGCCATAGCTAGACTGTGTGGCCACATTCATTGGCAAAACCATACTCATGTGGCCTTCCTGACTCTTCTGGGAGGAAGTTCAGGATCACATCCACAAATGTAGTTTCAGGAACCACTGGCTCCAGGGAGGACTGCGCAGTGTCAATAAATCTGACAGCACTTGGCCCAGAGAGTGACAATGAGACACTGCTTTGGGGACTCAGGCTGCACAAGCAGCAAGAAAACGTCTTAGTCAATTCTACTGAGGTTTAGTGCCGATTAAGTAGACAGCTTATCATAAAAAGTTGGGAAACAGGGCTGGAGAGATTGCTCAGTGGTTAAGGCACTTGCTTGAATGCAAAGCATAAGGACCCAGGTTCCATTCCCCAGTACCCTTGTGAAGCCAGATGCACTAGGTGGTGCATGAGTCTGGAGTTTATTTGCAATGGCTAGAGGCCCTAGTGGGCTCATATTCTCTCTCTCTCTCTCTCTCTCTCTCTCTCTCTCTCTCTCTCTCTCTCTCTCTCTCTCAAATAAAAGTAAGTAAAATATTTTTTAATTTGGGAAACAGAAAAGCACAAAAAGAAAAATAAATACTGATATCCTAACATTCTAATGCTATGCCTTCCACCATCTCCAGAAAGTATTTGTGTTTTAATGTGGTTAAACTGTTACTTATATCTGAGTAGAAACCATTATGAGTCTCTACACTCATACACCTAAATAGACACATGCATAGAACCTCAAGCCTTAATATAGCCTCTTCATATATAATACAATCAACATGTTCACATCATTCAAAATCAGTTCAAAAAGTCAGGTGTGGTTCGGGCCTGTAATCTCCACATGTGGGAGGCCATGGCAAGAGGACTATAGCTTCAGGCAGGGCTGGGCTACAAGTCCAAGGCCAGCTTGGGCTACATAGTGACACTTGGCCTCAAAAAGCCAGGTGCTGGGGACATAACAAAGTACCTACCATATACAAAGCTTTGCTTTTGATTCCTAGCACCATAAAAAAATGGTCTGCAAAACAAGACACAATAATCTTATTACTACTTCTCCTGGCCTGGGGAGAAGGATCGGTGAGCAGAGTGCTTGCTTCCCAAGCAAGAGAACTTGAGTTCTGTTCCCAGTACCCTCACTGATGCCAGCATGGTGGTGTATGCCTATAATCCCAGTGCAGGGGAAGCAGGAACAAGCAGATCCCTGGGGCTCATTGACCAGCTAGTCTAGTTGAATTCATGAGCTCCGGGCCAATGAGAGACCCTGTCTCAAGAAAAGGTGGACAATACCTGAGGATGATACTTGAGCTTATCTTTTGGCTTCCACACGTATGTGCACATGTATATATGTAGACATGTGCACACACACCACACATACACACAGAGAGCAATACTTCTATATCTGGATTAACAGGACTTTGTGTGTGTGAGAATGTGGGTGCATGTGTGTCGAGGTCAGAGGACAGTCTCAGGTATTGGTCCTTACCTTCAACTTGTTTGAGACAGACTCTCTCATTGCCACTGTGTTCGCCAGGCTAGCTGGCCCATAAACTTCCAGGGGAATCTCCTGTACCCATCTCCTTTCTTGCTACAGGCACCCCTGAACCACAAGGTCTGGCTCTGTGTGTGTGCTAGGGATCTGCACTCAGGTACTCACACTTGTGCATCAAGCACTTTGTCTGTTGAGTAATCTCCCAGTACTGGCAGGCCTTTTGAAATGAAAGTACTATAGGGCTGGAGAGATGGCTCAGTAGTTAAGACACTTGCCTGCAAAGCCTAGTGACCTGGGTTCTATTCCCCAGGACCCACATAAAACCAGGTAGATGCACAAAGTGGTGCATGTATCTGGAGTTCATTTGCAACAGCTGGACTCCTTGATGCGACCATTCTCTCCTTCCCCCCTCCCTTGTTGAAAATAAATAAATAAATAAAATATTTTTAAAAGTACTCTTGTAAAAATGTTGTGCCAGCCAACTTGGTTACTGTCTTCTCGACATCGACTTGGGGCAGCGTCACTGATCTGGAAGGCAGCCGTGTGGACTGGGATGCAGTACTATTACACTCCTGCACCTGCATCTGCCCAGGATACAGAGGTCGGTCTACCTGCTCCCCACACAACCTCTCAAGCACACAGTGTGGTGGGCACCCAGTCAACTTTGAATCTAGTAGGCAGATGCTCCTTGGCTGAGTTTTAAAAATTTTATTTATTTTTTTTTCTTTTTATTTTTTGGTTTTTCAAGGTAGGGTCTTGCTCTAGCCCAGGCTGACCTGCAATTCACTATGTAGTCTCAGGGTGGCCTTGAATCTATGGCAATCCTCCTACTTCTGCCTCCCAAGTGTTGGGATTAAAGGTGTGCACCACCATGCACAGCTGGCTGAGGTTTTAATGTGTGGATCTGATGGCCAAGAGGCTGAAAACTTCCAGAAGCTCATTAACAGTGGGTCTTTCTTCCTGTGCATTATCACCTGGAACAAGAGAACTTTGCTCACTTGTCCCAGAAAAATATCCCCTTATGTTAACAAACTAGTGTTATCTTCATCAATGTTCAGAGCATTTCCTGTTTCACTAAAAAGGCCAGTTGGAGTTCATGATCTGATAATCCCAAAAGGCTAATAATATTTTCAGCTGGGTTTTCAAGAACCTGAAAGCACTCTTTCTGTTGAACACAGGAGGGAGAGACACCTCACATACTGTGGCCACTAGGATAAGTTTGTATGACTATCTGAGGTATTTTCAAACAGTTTCTGGCTCTGCAGTCACCATTATCCACCATGCATCATCCACCTCCAGCTTCCAGGTCCATGTCAGGTGTCAAATTCTGTTCTGAACCCAAACCTACGTCTTATAATATGCACCTTCTCTCCTTCCTGCTTCCACCAGGATTCCACTGTGTTCCTCTTTGATGAATGAGAATGAATGAAAATCAATACTATCACTGAATGCCAATTGTCATGTTTAATTTTATGACCAAAATCTGGCAAAAATAGTCAAGAGTTGGTGTTACAGAAAGGTGGTGTGATGTGTGGCAAGTCTGTGAAGAAGAGGGTTAAGCCACATCACTGATTCCCTCTTTCAGCAGCTGACACCTCACCAGGGAAGTCATAATGATGCCATTTAAATACAATCAGAGAGTCCCATTTAACAAGACCATCCATATACAATTAAGCTGAACTTTCCCAGGGAGACAGTGGCTAATTACAAGCCCAGTGTTCCAGTCTATGCACACATATGGTATCCAGTGACAACAGACTACCAGCCATGCCCTGCTCTACAGCCACTTTCTGCCATCAACAATCCTGAAGGAGAGGGGCCCTTCTCAGAGGAGGAAAGGGGTGTATGGTGGTGTAGAAGGGCAAGCGCCCCAGAGAGCATTCCCTCCTCCTTAGACTTCTAAGAACAATGACAGCGGAAAAGAAGCCACTTTTAATTGCCAAGAAAGAACAACTGCAAGCCTAACTAAGCTGTAGAGGACATGCAAGCCTCCTCAGGTCATTACCAATGCCAGAGCAATGGTCCCCACCTTGCCCTGCACCAGGTCCACAGTGGGCCCACCCTTCATCACCAGCTCCACCCACCTAGCAGCTCTGCAGAAATCAGGTTCCCCATCCCAAACCACAGAGACAGGACCGAAGAAGTTGGGTCTGTGGCAAGAGTCTACTAGGGGATCCAGGGAGGCACACCATGTTCTGAATGCGGCACTCAGACCTGTGCGGCACTTGAAAATAAGGGTAGCCCAGTGCTTAGGGTGGTCGATGCTCCTTCAGCAGCCAGCTCTGGCCTGATGGCTACACAGGCTGCTTCTTAAATCCTCCCTTCAGTCCAACTGGCCCCAGGAGGGTGAGGCTAGGGAACAGTCCCCCTGAGGGGACTAGCCCCTGAGCCTCATGCTGTCTATCCAGTTTCCTGCATGTTCCTGCAGTCACTTTTAAGATGGGCCAGGCCAGGGCACCTCTAGAGAGAATACCCAGAGGCCTTCGGTGTGAATGGGGGACTCTAAGGTGAGACCCTGCCTCCTTTCTCCATTCTAGGTAACATGGAACACTGTCTGGAGACTGAGCCAGGCTCTGGGTCTGTTCCTGTAGGTGGCCTTCCTTCGAGACTTGGCTGAGGCAGAGGGAACTGAGTGGCCCAAATGCACTCAGCCTGCACCAGGCAAGGCCTGGATGCACACCACATACCATCTTCCCATATCAGGCCTGGCAGCTGTAGGTGCAGAGGGAGGGCCTAGAGGGCCTGTGGGGGGCTTGGTCCCTAGGAGTCACTTGGGAAAGAAGGCATGCATGGTGCACGGAAGGATCACCATCTGGATTGAGGAAGACCATGACTTTCCCTCAAGTCAACAGCCACAGATGGCAAGCCTACAACACTCCATGGCAGTGCCGCATCCAAGCATGCACCAGTCCTAGAGGTAAACCAGAACAGACAAGAACAAAGGGCCCCAGGGCTGCCACTGTCTGCCCTCCATGGACATGAGCACTTGCCTTAAGTGGGGTGGAACTTGTGAGGATTGCTGTGTGGCCCCAGTGCTCTTGGGAAGAAGAAATCTTCCTGTGCTAGGATGCAAGTTCTCCTGCCCTCCCTCCACAGACCCCACCTGCTTGGGGATCATCCCCCAAAGGACTGGTGGAGAAGCAGCAAGGCATAGGGCAGGTCTGAGCAAGGCCACTGCCATCAGATTACACTGGAGGCAGGACTCCTTGAGGCTGGAGTAACGTCCCAGTTCTCACAAGCATTCTCATCTCATTCTCACCCCCACCCCCCCATCATGAATGAATGAATGTTGGCACATTCAACGAGACAAAGCAAGCTGGCCCTTCTCTAGGCTGTGTGGGACCACGGGAGCAGTGTATGGTGAGGCATGCAGCCCCGTGTCTGGTGAAGCAGAGCCTCCCTGTGACACTCAGGTGTGTCCTGAGAGCACCACAGGGACCGAGCCGAGGCCTACCTGGTCCCTGCATTGAGCTAACCCTACCATGTTATCCTGAGCCTTGACTGTGAGGTGAACACACCTGTACCACAACAGGTTCATTGGGACGACGTTTCCTTCATGATGACCTCCCTTGAAGAGCTTGTTCTCACTGGCACTCTAGCCAACATATGCAAGTGCCTATCCAAGCCTGAAGACCTTCTTCCTTTCCACACGCCCCCACCCTCCACAGTGCTCAGAGCCACGGCTCACTTTGGCCTGCTCCTTCTCCTTCCCCTGAGGCAAAGGCCAAGGCCTTTGTATACCTGCTATGTTCCTCACTAGCCAGGCACACCTTAGGAGCCTCAGTTTTCTCATCAGCAAAGTGGGACTAGCAGTGCCTGCCATGGAGGGTCTCTGAGGCTTGAGAAGAGTAGAGACTGCAGTGCTCAGCCCGGGGCCGCTATTCTGTTGTGAGCCCATCAGAACAGGGGGTCATGCCTGGTGGGAAGAAAACAACTTAAGAGTTGCATCCATGCATCTGCTCATCTATT
Source organism: Zapus hudsonius (assembly GCA_004024765.1). NCBI lineage: Eukaryota > Metazoa > Chordata > Mammalia > Rodentia > Dipodidae > Zapus > Zapus hudsonius. The sequence continues at coordinate 28,465 of PVHP010003490.1, forward strand.
TCCTGATCAGGGGCCAGCTGCCACATCTCACCTCTGTGGGCTTGCTCCCCACCCGCTTGCCTCCTCCCCTCTCCTGACACAGACCTTCAGGCGACTACATTTTAGGTTCCATGAGGGCACTGTCATGAGATCTCCACGTCCCCCATGCAGCTCCTTTCGGCAGAGATCGGATCATATATGTGCCTTGCTGCCCTGGGAACGGCAGTAGGTATGAGCTCCAGAGGGGATGGGTGGGAAAGTAAGGACCTGTGCAGAGACCCAACTGGAGGGCTTGCTGTGGCACGTTTTCAACCAAACAGCCATTGGGGGGGAAAAAAGCCTTGAATTCTCAAAGGGATTCATGAATTGGAAAGTGCTTAATTAGCATGTGTCTAAGAAACATCCTCATTACCATCAACAAATAGCACAAATACCAAATATATTTATATGATGCATTTATGGAATAAAATGACACAGATTTAGAAAATAAAATTTTGAATGTATTTCTAGAAAGTCAAAATTCTCAGAGGCATGGTACAAGGGAAAATATAGATGAGAAGATACGTAACTCTTTGGTTGTTTTCTCTCCGCCAGGCATGACTCCCTGTTCTGATGGGCTCACAACAGAACAGCGGCCCCTGGCTGAGCACTACACAGTCACTACTCTCGCTCAAGCCTACATGGAAGGCACTGCTATTCATTCCCACTTTGCCTTTACCTCAGAGGTGATCTATGTGAGTCCTGGTGAGCTCCTCTGGGCAGTGCTAGAGTTATCACAGTGACAGCTACCCACAAGCCCCGCTCACACAGACTCATGGCCCTTGTCTATGCTCTCTGGAACTATAGCCTCTCTAGACAGCAACTCCTGCTGCTTTGACACAGGCCCTGCCCATGTTAGCACACTCCCCAACCCCTGCTCACACTCATCCACCCCTACTCCTGCCATGCCGTGTTTAGCCTGACCTTCCACCAGCTGGGCTCACCCAAAGCCCACCTCCTTCTCACTGGGCTTCTGCTCATCTCTGATAAAGCACCCAGGGAAGAGTGGCATTGCACAGACTGAGTCTCTGAAGAGTGACACATAAATATATATGCAGGCAGCTAGCAAGATGCCTCCCACAAAGTAGGGGCTAAAGAAAAGAGGAGCCGAGGCAAGTAGGTCCTTCCAGCAGGCTGGCCCTGTCCTCCAAGGGATGACTACTGAGCATGGTGGTGGCTGGGACATCAACAGAATTGTCTCCTACCCACACAAAGAAGGACCTGAGCTGGGTCCTCCCAGGTCACCGCATGTGGATACGGGAAGGGTGAGTCTGAGCAGAAGGAGAAGCTGGGGACAGGTTCAAATTCCCCACGGGGATCTCAGATGGCATCTCAAGAGGAAGGACTCAACCCAACAGCACAAAGCCATAGCCAGAAGAACTGGGACTTCATCCCCAAATCTGAGTCCTGCACTGGACACCTGGCGGGTGAGACTGAGGCTTGCTCACACACCAGTATCTTGGCAGAGCCATGTGTGTGCAGGGTGGGTTCCATGGCAGTGGGGAGACACACAATAGGTAAGAAACACCGAGGAGAAATAGGGCTTCATCAGAACTTCAAACTTCTGTCTTGAGAAGCGAATCAGGGACTAAAGAAGTCACGGAATCACGTGGACAACAGACAAATGTGAGGGCATGCCACCCAGTTCACTTATGGAAGTGCCAGAACACAGAACCCAAGAGATAGTGGTAGAAGGCATAGCGGGTACCTGAGGGCAGAAAGAAAAGAGGCAAAAACAATTTTGGAGTGATCGAAACACCTGGTGGGTGAAATGTGCTAGAAATTTCTTGAGTGTGTACTTATGTTGAAGCTGCCTGAATTATATACTTTATTTTTGCTTTTTATTTTGATTTTTTGAGGTAGGATCCTAGACTGGCCTCAAACTATGATCCTCCTGCCTGAGCCCTCTGAGTGCAGGACAACAGGCATGCAGCCATGGGGCTGGCTAAACTGTACACTTGAGACAGGTACAGTTTATTGCTCTTTAGTAACCCTGCTTCAGAGCTGCACCAAAAGATACGCAGCATCAATATCTCACCCTGGCTCTAATCCCTGAGAAGTGGGGCTGAATCCCAGGTCTGGTAAAAGGTTTGACTTTCTTGACCCTGCTTTCTATGCATATGAAAAGGAAATATCCATGGTGTGCACCCGCCTTCAAAGACTGAGAGAGGTCAAGACTGTAAGATCCAAGCAGGCCTGGTGTGACCACACATACTGTGTCACCCTGTCTTCCACCTTCTGTGGTGGTCACCTTCTTCCCCTGTATAACACTGTAGCTCCAAACCCCATGTTGCTTCTGTTTCCAGTGTCCTGGGGAGTCTATCCCACCCTGCGGTTGGTTTGTGGTATATGGCCAGGAACCCAAGTCCTCCCTGGAAGGAGCACAGGGTCCACTGCTGAATCTCCTCAGGGACTGACCAAAGTCTACCCAGCACTACACCCCAATGTAGACAGCGCGCAGGAGGGGTGCAGGAGAGGCCTCACAGCCTGCACCCCACACTCCAACAAGTCCTTGTCTACCCAGCACTTTGTTGCACTCCTGACGCATGCAGGAGAGGTGCCATAGCCCACACTCCACACTCCGATAAGTCTACTCTGTAGAAAATTTGTGACAGCAAGAGCCCAGTGGAGCTGGGAATTATTATGGATTTTATTTGCTCAAAATTTTAAAAAGTGAATCTCTTAGAACTGTGTGAATTAACTACTCTCTAAACCATAGGGATTCTTGGCTCTCTTACTGCTGTCCCTAGCAGAGCCACCCAGTAGGGTCCTTGACTGTCATATGTTTTCCACAGCACACCACAGAGGCAGAGCACCTGATGGTGGATGTACTCAAAGCTTGCTGCTGTTGCAATGAAAATCTTTGTGAAGGAAGGGGTCTCAGGCTCAGTCTTCTCAGACCCAGTCGGTGATGGCCTCTGGTTTCGGTGGGAAAGTTCACTCAGCCTTTCCTGAGCCTCCCTTGGGCAGACATCGTCCCTCCTCTGGTAGCCAGCTTCTGCTTCTGTTTCCTCACTCACAGGGCTCTGGCATGACAATGGTGAGTCTTTTCTAGAGCTTCTGCACATATCCTGCAAGTCTGGTGACCATGACTCATGGACCAATGTGTGGATGTAAAAAGAGGAGACTCGAAGGTCCCAAGCGAGGCTGTCTGTGTTGCCAGGGTGCTCAGTCAAGAACAAGGAAGAATAGGCTGAGCCCAGGCTGGGCAAGGCAGGTCCTCCAGGGTCTACCCTCACTACCTTCCCACCTGACCAGCTCTGCTCATCTCATGGATATTCAGTCTCCTTTGGGGTCTAAAACTGGTCTACTCATCTGTAAAAAGGGATAACCCCTTCCACCCCACCCTTTAGGTAAAGGTTCCTTGAGTTCTGGAAGCAGCAGGTGACATACCCAAAGCCATCCCATAAAAGCCTGCTGCTGCAAACAGACCAGCTGTTTCTCTAACTCCTCTGCATCACAGATGGCAGGTCCTAGATGTTGACAGCTCTCATGTCAGAGTTTTCATTTCTGGGATCTCCCAGATACCATGGACGGGTCATATGAGAGGACAATACTTATGAAGGACAGTGCCTCTTGAGCCTGGTACATGCATGCTCACCTCTGACTTCAGGGAAGGGAAAGATCTGTGCAGCAGGACCAGGGGCTGTAGCCCACCTGTAGGTGCCATATGAAGTGAAGGGCAGTGAGAAGAGCTAAAGGCATAAATGACTCTCTAGACTTGGTGCAGGTAGGACGGATGGCTGGCTCCAGATTACATGGGAAGACAAGGGAGTTAATGACAAGATCAAAGGCTTGGAAATGAACTTCTGCTTTGTATTCATAGTAGCACATGGGAAGCAGCCTTCAAGGATACAGGCTGTGCTATCTACCCTGCCTTTTATCAGCCAAGATATTCAAAGGACAAAAAGGTGCCAGTGAACAGATTAATATGCAAAGACTCTCTTGATCCTTCAAACACAATGCTTCCCCAAGTGACTCTACAAGGGGCAGCATGTGTGGCCTGAAGATAAAGGGCCTGAGACCCAACCTCACTCCATCACTGGCTGGCAAATGAGCCTTGCCAGGAGAGGCTCCTAAGAGGAAGGGGTGAACACAGCCACCCAAAGGTGATTGCAGGGATGAAATCATGACAGTGGTGTGACTGAGTATCCAACATTCTCCAGACATGTGCATTAGCTCATCTGGTCCTCAGCCTGCCCCAAGCAGGAGCTGCTTAGTGGAGCCAGTCCTCAGGTGCCAGCGCTGCTCCCTGACAGTTCTTCTGGGTGCCAAGCAAGCCCAAGGCTCTGACTCTTGACGCTATCTCCCAGGTTGTCAGACAGAAATCAGAAGGAGCTTCCAGATCATTCTAACCCCTCTCCACAACCAGAAGATGCGAGGTTGGGAACTCATCCAACCTTGGGAGATTGCTTTCCAATCTAACGAGTAAGAGCATTAACAGTTAGGACTTTTTAGGAGCTGGGCACAGACACCCCCACTTCACACAGAGGAAAATGAGGACAGTGGCAGTGTTCAGACGAGGTCTGACTGGTGGGTTCACATGTGATTTGGAGCCTAGAAAGAACAGATATTCCTTCCCACAGACATTTGAGACAAGTTGTCCATTGGATATCTGATCTTCCAGCTAAGAGGCACCTTACAGGCCACCTAATCCAGTCCTCTCTTTGAACAGATCAAACCCAGAGCTTGGACCTGAACCTCAGATCATCTGGTACAGGAAGAGCTGCTTTCTCTGTGAACTGAAGAGGGAGTAGGCCTGATGTGGCCAGACTACAAAACTCTATCCCTATAGTCTTAGCAGACTTAAGTAAAGAAAGGAATGTGGATGCCTATGACTTGTCAGCTCATCAGGATGAAACTGAGGCTCTGACCATCCTGTCTTATCATGGCGTCATTAAGGATTACAAATCGTGCACTGCAGACGAGGGAGGGAAGCATGAATGTGACAATGAGAAATTAAACCCATTTCCCCCTGAAAATATGACTCTGATGGCTAGCTCTCTGGCAGCTGACGATGACCTGTCAGAAAAACTGTGGTGAAAATAAAGAATAAAAATCACCTGGAGTTGTTTTGCCAACATCCAAATTAGAAAATGCTACTCTCAGAATGATTTATGCTATGAGACCTCTCCAAGCTTCTAGAGTGCAGAGAACCTGTCAAGCTCTACAACAGTGTCAGACAGCAACAATGCAATTCAGACAGGAAGAAAAGGCCAAAGAATCTAGAGGCCTGACAAAGCTGGTAGGGCTCCCAAATAGGCAGTTCAGCCCTCCTTAGTGTGGCCACAGAAACCCTTTAGGTGGTACCAGAGCCATGGAACTGAGACATAGGGGGGACTTTCACACCAGCAGGCCTCTGTGAGAGGAGGATGTCCCTCCATGTGGTTGCCAGACCTAGCTAGATAGCTTTGGACAAGCAGACTGGCATATGCCACACAGAATCAGAATCACACTGGACCACAGTGAAGGTTGGCCATTTCTCTCCTCCACGACAAGGACAAGGAGAAGCTAGCTGGCCTGACTCTTGGGATGGAGAAGGAGAGAGTCCAGAGCCTTTGTCTACCTCTTGTCTTGGGCAATAAACAACGATGTCAACCCTTGATGATATTTAGAGACAGTTTGTTACTAAGGCTTACGCTAGTGTAACAAAAAAGCATGAAGCACTTCGTCCTGGGACCCTCCTATACCTTCTCTCCAGCACATGAGTGCTCATTCTTCAGGGTCTAGATGCTTCCAGAAGAATCTCTGACTCCCTGGCCAGCAGCCACTTGTCTCCGATCAGGACTCTCAGGCCTCAGCTGCTGCCCGTGCTCTACAAGAGCTCTGGTGCTGTTGGTTTTGGCTGGACAGCTCATCACCAAGCTGTTCCCAACCTGTTGCTGGACAGTCCCTGAAGGAAACACTCAGAGAGCAATGCTCCGAGTCTCACCCAAGTCCAGTGCCTACCTGTTCCATGTAATCTGTTTGAAACAAGAAACTCAATAGCTAACATTGCTCCCAATGTTTAAGAAATATAGCCCACCATGAACACAAATATGTATAAAAAATAAAAAATAGGAAAGTGGGTGGAAAGTGGTACCTAGAAGCCCCATGCGGACTGAGAATACACCTGCCCTTCAGGAAATACTTCCAGTTGTCCATGAATCCACACAGCACATGGCTTGAGCAAAGCAGAGCTACTATGTCCACACCTGAGGTCAGAGCAGGACCCAGCACCTCCAGTGGTGGCGTGATATCACATCGTGGCTTTCCTAGACCGTCTTGCCTTCTTGAGGACCAAGGCTGATACACATCTCAACCATAGCTCTGGTGCCTCTGCCTGCTGGCCAGTTTCTTACCCTTGCTCTAAGCTTTTCCATGGTCTGGTCTCTATTCTTTCTCCTCCAAGTCTTGGGGATTAATTCATACCTTTCTGAGATCTAGGTGAAGTTCACAATTGGTTTTGGATTGATACAGATTCTAGATTCACCTCACATGTCCCTGTGAGCTCAGATAAATTACATAACCTGCCCAATCTCTAACTTCTTCATCTCTCAATGATAACAGATAGCAATAGCTGAGCCTGATGGGGTAAAGAAGGCACCTGCACAGGTATGTCCATTACTAACAGGTGTCATTATTTTGTAAATGCACCTGGTTGTACTAGCATCTTATCCATATCTATCTAAGAGGATAGTAAATTCTAGACACCTACATGAGAAGTAATGCTTAACAGAATTCACTTTTGATAACACATCCTTAAAGAAGGACACAGATTAAGCTGTGTCATCACCTCCCATGATTCATTCAACAAAATGTTGCACGCTGATGGTAATTAAGTGAATAGGGCGGAATCCCTGGCTTCAGGTTCAGCAAAGGGGGATAGAAAGGAGGGAGGATGGAGGGGAAAGGGAGGTGAACAGAAGATAAGAAAGGAGAGGAAGAGAGAAGAGGAGGCAACTGTCTGTGGCAGGAGTGTGCTCAGAGCAGGCTGTCTGGAGGGGGAGGGGCATCTATCAGGCTGAGCAGATGTGACAGTAATGACTAGTCCATGACCATTGATGGCAGTTTTCATAGACAACAAGAAAGTGGAGCCCTCTGAATGCCACCCTCCAGTGTCTTCTGGACTCAGTGCTGCCCTGGCACTGCTGTTGTGGAGTGGTGCTCACAGTGTAGAGTCTCACTTAACAATCAGCCCCTGTCTGAGTCATCCCTTCCAACATGCTAAGCAATTCTCCTTAACTCTTCCACCCACAGGAAACTGCCTTTCATCCTGCTGAGCAAATCTAGGAGAGAACAAATGTCCAGACTCAGCCTACAGAACAGAAATGACATGAGCTCCAGGGCCTTTGAACCATGAGCTCTGGAAGGAAGGTATGCTGACTGAGGACCAAACCACATGTGTTCTGCTAAAGCCCCAGGGGCCTGGGTGGAACAAGGGAAGGTTCTGAGGTTTACTTTCCTTAACTAGGGTGTAGGGAGAAGAACACTGGATTCAGCTTGGGTAGAAAGATGAGATAACAGGAGGCATTTCTATGAAAACTCATCACTTTGTTTCTTGGGATGTTAGCCCACTCTCTGTTAATTATATCATGTGAACCTTGAGGGGACCAGACCAGAGAGCAAGGTGGGGCTGTTCAGTGTGTGGGAGCAAGTAGACAGCTATTATCATCATACAGTCCTTCAATGCTAGAAACCTGGGAGGGCCTCTGCTGATCTGGGCAGGGAGAGGAAAGGCATACACTCTATGCTGCCTCTACATTCACTCCTGCTGACCTCATCGCTCACAGGCAGCTCTGAATCCTTCGAGTAAGAAAAGGGAGGCATCCCACAGCGCTCTGCCATGGGTTTATAGCAAAAAGTGGATCCCATGCCTGCCCAGTGCCCAGCGTGGGGCATGCTGCCGAGGGGGCCAAATGCAGCATTATTGTATAAGGTGCCTCTCACTTCCAGGTCTCACACTGCAACAGTGTCTCAGAATTTGCAATTTCTTAAATGTGTTAATATCTGCTTCACGTTTAACTACTTTTTCTATAAACTTGAGCAAACCACTTGGGGACAACAGGCATTATTTTTGCTCCATACCATTGGTATAGCAGTGTATTATAACATTGGTACATTATTACACAACACGCCTTCAGATTAATCACCTCATTTCTCCAGTACAAGAGCCCTTCCTTCTGTGCAGATAGGGAAATGGAGGCACACAGACAGCAAACTAGTTATCCAAAGTGGCACCTGAAGATGCAGTGCTAAGACTTGCCTGTGATCTTTATCACCCCAAGTCCCATGGTGAAGAGGACTGCACCATGCAGGGAGAGCCACGTCTGCTCACCTGCTCGAGGATGGCCCTGGTGCTAGCTCTCACCCCGCGATGTCATGGGATCCTTGCCAACTGCCCTGTTGAGAAAGGATGAACAAGAGCAGAGGGCAAGAGGACCACAGGTGGCTCCCTCCCACCCACACTGCCTCAGCGCTGAGTCTCTCTGAAAGAGGACAGAGAGATGGGCAATGCCTTTATGCACCCAGAAGCACTGCCTGGGAGCCAGCCCTGTAAGAGGTGCTAGACCAGAAGCCCAAAGCTACAGGAAGGTAGACTTGCCTTTCGAAATGAACATCTGCACAGCTGGGGCAGGTGCATGGATGGAGCTGGGTGGAGACCCAACAGGGTGTCAGGAAACCTCATTCAACTTGGACCTTCTCAGGTGGACAGGAGCTCCCAGGCCAATGAAGGAGGACAGGCTTAGATGAGGGAGCACTTCAGTAAGGTAAGTCAGCAAGTGGAAGTCAGGTAGGGAAGGTCCAGCCATGCCTCACCACTTATTAAGAGGCCTGCCTGCCCACCTCTATTCATTGAATCCTGCAAAACCATAATAAGCTAGCACGCCTGATGAATAACAAAGTGTTCTTGTTATATTGTGGGGAAAGACAGGCTTCAGGCTACAAAACAAAGCAAATGTAAGCCACTTTGCATAGATGAAGCACGCTAGACCCAGATATCCATAGGACGTGGAGAGTGGGAATTACCTAAGGGCAGCAGGATCAAGCATAACTTAGAAATTACTTTGCACACATTTTTCTTGTCTTCTAAACTGAACATGTGCTATTTTTGCAGGGTGGGTGCTAGTGCTGTCTTCAACAAGAAAAGCAACAACATCCTAGGGTGGCTACATGGGAGAAGCTGGGGCAGCAGGCAGGTCCAGGATGAACACGGGTGACCAGCCCCCTCTCCCCCCATGGAGATGGGCTGGAGCAGGCAGGGCCAAGACAGCTAGGCAAACAGGGAACATGGCCTAAACAAACAGAACCCAGTGGCCAGCACACAGGAAGTAGGGAGCGAGCCTGGAGAGGGGAGAGGATTAAAACAAGGCCGTTCTGGAACCGCTCCCAGCAGACAGGCAGGGCCACAAATGAAAACGCTGGAAAGGCAGGGTATGAAGTGGAAATGTTAACATAAATGTCATGTATTATTACTGCTGCCACCGCGGCTTCTAATCGAGTTAGGCATGGGCGACAAAGCTCTCTCCAACTGACACTTGACAAGGCCACCTCAGTGGAGTGGCCATCAAGGCCCCGATGTTTGCTTCAGCGCCTGATGTGGCCCAGAAAAGCAGACAAGGTGACAAACGAGAAAGGTACACTTCTTGAGCTGTTCTGCATCTTTGGGGATTTGAAAACAGAAAAGTCAACCTTGTGGAGATCGATTCAGCTGGAAATGTCCCCCAGGAGCCTAGCTTAATATTGAAAATGCCACAGCTGCTGAGACGGGAATAGGACAGAGTCCCAAGCAAGGTGAAGGTGACAATTAAGTACACACAAAAAATTGTTTTCTAACTTGAGACAAAGCAAAAATCAGTAGCTTCTCCCATCCTGCATTGACCAGCTAGTCTTTGGGGAGCTAAGCCACGCTGTATCCCCAAGTCTCCCTGCCAATCCAGTGCACCCTACATGGACATCAGATGAGAAACCAAATAGGCAGACAGTCGTTTAAAGAAGCCTCTTTTTCAGTGAAAGCTCATGGCTGTGCAGCCCTCCAGGCAGAGTTATCCCAGGTTCCTTTTGGAAGGCTGAAGGAGGAAGACAGATGAAGAAAAGTATCTCAGATTCATCCCTTCTGCCTTTCCTGACTCTCAGGAATGACCTGTCCTCCAGGACTCTAAGAGGGGCTGAAGGCAAGAGTGAATTAACAAACACAGGTGTACTCAACTGGGAGAGACAAGCAGGCAGGTGACTTCCCATCTGTTAAGTGCTATGTTCAGGGGGCACATTATGGAGCCTGAGAATGGACAAGCACAGACCAAGGTCAAGGAAAGCCCTAGAAAGGTTGGCCCGGTGGCTGGACCCAAGAGCCTGAGGAGCTATATAAGCATATAAGCTGGCACACCTGGAGAGGCAGTGTGCAGTCAGGAGGAGCCAGAGCATCACTGGACTTGCAAAGGATGGGGGGGGGTTAACAGGACTCAGAAAGTGGGGTCTTACAGATTAAATGGTGAAGGACAACTGACTAGTCCAGACACTCCCTCTCTCTGCTGCCCTTGGCCTGTTCCTAGGGTGGTTCTCCTCTGTGCCCAACTCCACAAGGCAGTGTCTCCTCCATGCTTCTGGTCTGCTCTGGTATAAGGACAGTATAAGCTGCTGTCAGAGGAGCTGATGTGCATCTATGGCTCGGTGTCCAGCACCCCACCTGCCGGGCTGCTGTGGGCAAGTGCTCGAACACTAAGATTGAGGAGAACAGCCTGATCAGGTCTAATAATGGTTTAATAACTGGCATTGTCCCAACTACTTTCAAGTCCTAAGTCCTAGAACTAGAAGAAAATGTCTCAGTGCAGTGTAGCCGTGAAACTGCTCCCACCTAGGAGGTGGGGCCACTGGTGAGGGCTGGGGACAAGGGCTCCAGGAGTCTTGTTTTAACCTCAGCAGCTAACACGGCCTCCTTGGGTGGGGGTGGCAATGCTGTAGAAAAGGGCATGGGACCCTAGGCTGTCACAGCTCCAGCAGACAGCTGATCTACAGGCCCCAACGCCTCTGCTCTTTCAAGAGAACTAGAAACCAGATTGAATGTGAAATGTCTATGCCTGTTGACAACTCAGTTTGTTTTATATTTTTTGTACTTGGAGGGCAAAATATATCTATGAACTGGACTGAGCCTGCTGGCCATGGACTCCAGAGTCTCTGCTAGGACATCTGGTTAACACTCACACTTCTTAGCCCACCTTGCATCCCCCAACACCTCCTCCGAGGGACTGCCTCACCCCACACCCCAAGCAAGAGTAGCTCAGGCACAGCCAGCAAGTCCCCCTTTGCAGAGCAGCTTGGTTACACTGGTTCTTAATATATCTCCTCTGGCATCTCTGTATATACTGACACAAATTATTGGACAGAGAAATAGGGAGGAAATCAAATACTAAAGTTTATTTTAATTGCAAAGTTTTTGCTATGTTCTATTCCAACCAATATTATCATCTTCATCATCTTCATTTTAAATTTCATACTGTGAAAGCCTCACAGTGCCAGATGGAAGGAAATGAAACAGCATAATGAGATGGGGAAAGATTTAAAAATTAAAGAGAGACTGAATCAGACACCCAGCCAGGCATACCTGCTCGCCCTGCAGCTGGAAGACCACAGATGCAATGGGGTCGTGGAGTGGGGCCACAGCCCAGCCAGGCCATAGTCACTCAGAGCACATCAGCTAGGGAGACCATCAAGCACCTTGGCAGAGGCAGATCTCCAAGCCCAGCCTCATGTCACCACAGGCTTTGGCATGAGAATCCATTTTGTGACTGCCTCGCAGCATGGGGTGAGGGTGGACTGAGGACCCCTTGCTCTACTAGCATCCCCTACAGGTTGATGGGGGTTGAATTAAGATGAAAGGAAGCCAGGGAAGGGGATAAGACCTTGTTTCACCAAAACTCACATAAGCAAAGTGCACTGGCTAGGTATCCACCAGTGAGGACCAGTGGAGGGACCCTGGGACATCCCTGCCATCACTGTCCTCACTAACACGAAAGCTTTCCTGGCAGGGCTCCCAGTTGGTCATGGGTAGCATGGCAGGGGCATGGGTTAGAGAAGAGGAAGAGCAGGCACTGTTGCTGTCCTAAAAGGGATGGGCACTCTTCTTGCCCCTAAGCCCTCTATAGGAGATTGCCAGGTAGGGAGGGAGACAGTGCACACTCACACCATCCAAGAACTCAGGAGACCTGGGCAGGTAAAGGTTGTCTGTGGAGGAACAGTCATCCAAGAGGGCCTGCATTCAATGAGCTAAGGAGTGATACCTGAGCACCCAGAAATGCAGGTTGTGGGTGGGTCCTTCTACTCCAGAGCAGCCAGCCAACAGGAGGGTGGGGATCACTCTCATCCCACCTGGCCTGGATAGAGGGAAGGGGAAGTCACACTTGGTGGTAACATCACCACATCTTTTCATGGTACATGGCACAGCTGTGCTCACCCACTGCAGCATGATGGACAATGAGGCAAACCTGGGGTCCTCAGTGTGGTGACCTTTATGAAGGGTCAGGCTGGCCCAGCAGAAGGTGAGTGCAGCTCTGTGATCCTAACTTACATGTTCTCATGGCAAGTGCTCCTACACAGCTCTGCAGTCTTCCAAGATGAGTGGAGACTAGCATGGAACAGGTCTGGAGGAGGAGCTGGGAAGGCCAGCCTGTAGGGGGGGGGTCACAGGAGAGGACCAGAGATCTCTGATCTGGAATCCATTAGATATGAGCTTGTCTCCACGCCTCTAGAAGTCATTTAACATCTGAAGCCTCAGAGAGGCTCTCTCTGTGTGTTTATAAAACAAGAAAAATGGTTTAACTGAGTTCGAAACCTTGAAGTCGGCTGAAGAAGGTGACAGGCTGTGATGTGGGATGGTGCTAACACAAGGGATGTGGAGACCCTCCTGTTCTTAGCAAGGGTGATACTAACTTGGTTTGCCCCATTCTCAGGTTTTCCCTCATTGAAGTCAACTAAAGAAGGACAAATACTAGTTATATACTAAATTGTTCGATATTGTCCAAAAGGGGACATATTTAAACCAGGAATTTGCCATTTCACTTTAGCGAACAATGAGAATTTCAAAAGCTTCTAAAGGAGACTGCAGGCTAGACACAGTAAGCCCCAAGATATTTCAGAAGAATAATTGTTCCCAAAATTTATTGGTGTTTAATAGGCATAACAAGAATTGTATAGTCAGATAAAATTGGAGCACGTAAAATCTTAGAGAGAAGAAAAGTTCCAGTATGCCTGGATAGGGTCCAGCTGCTGAGACAAATATGAATTCTGGACGAATGAGCTGAAGGCTGAAGAGAAACAGGCAGACTGTTAAAGTTCCTGCAGGCACTTGGAAGAAAGAGAAAACATGGAGTTCATTGCTCTTTCTTTAAGAATTTTGCCCTAAGCATGGCCAAGTCAACTCTGCATAGAAAGTAAAGCTCAGGTAGAGAACCCACCATCTCACTGGGCCCAAACTTCAGACAAGGGAGTTTGGATCAGCCATGGCAAGGGAAAGTGAGAGGGAATACAGGACAGGAGGGGGCTAAGGTGCAGGCACCCAACTGTGGGCAGACTCTGCCCTCATCTTCATACTCCTGATCCAAGTGTGTGTGGAGCATGGTGAAGTCCAGCTCAGTTGAGAAGAAAAATCCAATACTTAGATGACCAAGAGGTAGAGTTTTCAATTAGTCCAACAAAGAGAAATGTCTGCTAATAATAACTTAAACAAAACCCCTTTCTTCAATCCAGACTTCACAGCATAACATGGAAATGCCTAGGGTTTAACAAAAAAATCAATTCAACTGTGTAACCAAAGATGTGACAATACTTTTTAAAATATTTCTCTTTTTATTTGAGAATGGGGAGAGAGAACAAGAGATAGAGGGGGAGAGACAAAGAGAGAGAGAGAGAAAGACAGACAGACAGAGAGAGAGAAAGAGAGAGAGAATGGACACACCAGTCTAACTACTGCAAACAAACCCCAGATACATGCACACTTTATACATCTGGCTTTATGTGGCTACTGGGGAAATAAACCTGGGCCTGCAATATTTGCAAGAAAGTTCCATTAGCTGAGCCATCTCCCCAGCCCTGTGACCCATTCTTAAAAGGCAATAGTGACATCAATCTTGATATAAGTGTTTGCAACTAGTAAGCAGGGATTTTTTAAAATATATATTTCTTGTCCATAATGAGTTACATTATTTAGCGGGCAAACAATGAGTTGTTATCCCCAATTCCCCAATGCCCCGTGTCGAGAAGTATACTTGGGAACACTAAGGAAAATATTCCAGCAAAGAACATATAGAAATATGATAAAATTACTAAGAAAAGATATGAGATATATAATATTTTAAATAAAAATGCACAATATGGACTTAACCAAAGAATGGAAGTGACAGGAAAGAGAAGAATCAAAAGAAGGAGGGAGAGGGAAGAAGGGAGAGAGGGAAGAAGGGAGAGAACGAAGAGGATGTTAAACCAAACCTCAGGGACCTGTGAAAACATTTTAATCCACCTGTCCTGGAAGTCCCATAAGGAGAGGAAAGAAAGGAGGATGAAAAATAAATGTATTTAAATTTTCTCTAATTTGGTAAAACACAAACAGATTTTCAGCAAAGAACAAGAGTTAAGTGAGATGGACCTACACCTCAGCACAGGCGCCAGGGCCAGGCTTCTGGGAACCAAGGATAAAGAGGAAATCTTCAAATTTCACAGAGAAACAAACACAATAGGAGATTATCATAAAGAATTCAGACCATCTCTAAATGTGGACGGTATCTACACATGTGCATGTCTGTGTGAGGACACCAAAGTAGGGGGGACCATGAAGGTGGAGACAGAGGTCTTAAGACAGGGAGATGAGGGAGGGAAGGACAGCAGAAGAAGGGATCATTTGGGAGGAGGAAAGACACCAGCCAGAGGAGAGTGGGGGATGCGGGAGAACAGTGCAGGAGGATGATGAGTAAGAACAAGTCCCCATGACAGATAGGTATGGACCTCCATAATGAAACCCATCAATCTGTATGCTAACTTGAAAAAAAGAAAGAAGGAAAGAAGGAAAGAAAGAAAGTAGGGAGAATGAGGGAAGGGACAAAGGAAGGAAGAAAACAGGAAGAGAGGAAATCGAATTAGCCAGAAAAAAACAGGGGGCATACAGAAGAACACTAAACCGCCCACTGATGAATTCTCACTGCAAATTATGAAAGCTAGAACAATGTTGAATAATACCTTTAAAATGCTAAAGAAAAAGAACTATCAACCAGAATTCTATAGCCAACAAAATATCTTAAAGAAAATATTAGAGAAATGAGTACCACAGAAAAGTCCTCCCACAAGAACATGTTGAAAGAAATGTCTCCATAAGGAGAACACGATAGACAGTTGGATGCTCAAGTATCCATGAGACCACACACCCCCAAACAGTTAACACTTAGATAGTAGTAAAGTCCATTTACTTCATTCCTTTAAATACACAGGTCTTCTTAAAACAAAACCCATAACATTGTCCTATGTGGTGGTATAGGTATGGACCTCCATAATGAAACCCATAGATTTGTATGCTAACTTTAAAAAAAAAAAGAAAGGGCTGGAGAGATGGCTCCACAGTTAAGGCACTTGCCTCCAGTGCCCAAGGCCCCAGGTTCAATTCCCCAGTACTCACATAAGCCAGACCCACAAGGTGTGGCCCTGGTGTTCTCTCTCTCTCCCTCCCTCCTTCCTTCTCTCTCTCTCTCTCTGCTTGAAAATGAATAAATAAAATATTTAAAAAAAGAAAGAAGATAAAAAGGATGAAATTATACAGTTGCAGGTTTATGTGAAACTGCAGTATTATCCTTAAGGGAAATTACAGTTGTATCATAATCATTAGGGCAACAGCAACAAAAAGATAGGTAAAAAGTGAAAAGATAAATTCATATATAGATATAAAGTCCATGCAAGAATCCATACTTACATATATAACATTGGGTTGTAGTTACCTTCTCATTTCTGGGGCAAAAAAAAAAAAGACCCAAAGAACTAAAGCAGCTGATAGGAGGAGGTTTTTATTTTGGCTCATAGTCTCAAGGGGAAGCTTCACGGTGGCAGGGAAAAACATGGCACGAGCAGAGGCTGGGCATCACCTCTGCCACAGCAGGTGGGAAACAGCAGCAGGAGAGTGAGCCATACTAACACAGGCAAGGTAGGGATAAAGAACCAGCAAGATCCACCCCCAGAAATCACACCTCCTCCAGCAAGGCTACACCTCCCAAGCTGCCTTCAGCTGGGGAGCAAGCACACAGAACACACAAGTTTATGAGATACCTGATCCACACCACCACACATCACTACATGTAAGTACATAAATCAGAAAACAGCATGGAAGATGGAATCTAAAGTAAATAAAGACACACAGAAATGTCAAATCAAATATTAAAAATATTTTAAATATTATTGACAGTAATACTCTAATGTTTAGGTATTCTGGGAGTGGTAGCTTATACTCAAGGGGCTGAGACAGGAGGATGGTGAGTTCAAGGGTTCCAAAGCCAGCCAGGGCTACAAAGCAAAACCCTAGAGAAAGAGAGGTGGGAGAGAAAGGAAAGAGACAGAGAGCAAGCCTAAAGTATCCCTCAGGAATATAGGACTAGCACGGCTAGATATCAACATCACCAAACAGACTCCAAGACCAAGAGCACTACAAAGGAGAGGAGACAAGCCCATAGAGGCTAAGAGTGACTCACCTGCAGGACATGACAATCAGTGGGCAAGGGCACAAGAAAAGAAATTCAAAATGTAGGAAGCAAAAACTGACTTCTGTGAAGGGAGTCACATCCTAGCTGGAGATTTCTGGATCTGGATCTCTCTCTGTCTCTCTCTGTCTCTCTCTCTCCTCTCTCTCTCCTCTCTCCCTCCCTCTCCCTCCCTCTACCTCCCTTCCTCTCCCTCTCCCTCTCCCTCTCCCTCTCTCTCTCCCTGCAATCAAAAGAACAATTAGACAAAAACAAAACCCCAAATCAGTAAAATTAGGAGGTGAACAGTACTACCAAGTGCCAAGTTAGTGGGCAGAGAGCTCTGCCGAGGAGAGCAGGAGACCCAGCTAGTACTGGACGCAAAGCATGTTGAGTACAAAGGAGGCCGCAGAGCACAGGGAGCATGCACTGAACTCTAGCCAGTGACCTGCATGGCATGAAATTAAGACAGAAATATACTGATGTTTAGAAATGATCATGAAACAAATGCATGGACAAAATTTGATGGATAAAAATCTGGGCATATAGACAGAACATATCATAAAGCCAAAATTAATGCTGAATTTAACTCTGCTGTATGCTTAAAGAATTTAATTAGAACAACTGAAAAGAAATCATTTTCAAGCTGGGGAGATGGCTCAGCAGGCAAGAATGCCTGTTTCACAAGCATAAGCTTGGTCTCCAGTACCCACTTAGAAGGCTGGGCAGGCTGTGCACACCTGTAACCCAGTGCAATGGGGGCAGAAGCAGGCAGATTGCTGGGGATCATTGCTGAGCCAGTCTATCTGATAAAAAGAGAGCTCCAGTTTCATTGAGAGACCCTGTCTCAAAGAACTAGGGTGGAAAATCTATGGAGTAAGACACTAGATGTCCTCCTCTGGCCTCCACATATGTACAAATGGGACACACACACATACATGTACCACACACATGCATACACATACATATGCCACTGTTGCAGTCAGCTTTAGAGTTGCTGTGCAGAAAGAACCCAAGCAAAAGTGGCTTGTGGAGGAATGGGTTTGTTTGGCTTATGGACTCCAGGGGAGACTCCATCCTGGCAGGGAAAATGATGGCATGAGCAGAGGGGTGGACATCACCTCTGCCACAGCACTGCAAACAGTGGCAGCAAGGTGTGCCAAACATTGGCAAGGGGAAGCTGGCTTATAACCCCAAAAGCCCAACCCCAACAACACAGCTCTAGAGAGGTTCTAATGCCCGAACTGCCATCAACTGAGGATCGATTACCCAGAACACATTCATTTGTTTGCGGGGGGACATCTGGATCAAACCATGACAACCACACACACACACACACACACATACAAACATACATATACCACAGACACATACATATACCACAGACACATACACACATATACCACACACACACACAAATATACCACACACACATACAAACATACATATACCACACACACATACATATACCACAGACACATACACACATATACCACACACACACACACACACACATATGCATGCACACATGAAATCTCCAAGAGGAAAGCAACCAAGCAGTATTTTCCTAACTCTCTTTCTCAAGAACCACCAACTATTCTTTTAAAGAAAAAGCCCAGTGTAAGTTGATCAAAGAGACCCACAAGGTCCCCAAAACATGACAGATTTCTGTCAAAGCTCTTGAATACCTGTCCCAAGCCTAAGGTAAGACCCTATTGCTGAAGAAATCACAGAGTGTTATCAAACAACACCAAGAGATCCTTCTAGATCCAGAATGGTAACCAGCTCCCAGATGGTAGCATGTGTAGCATTGGAAGGTGTTGCATGAGCTGCCAGGGGAAATAGGTCAATGATATTTGGAGAAAGCAGAGACCACTGATATACAATATAGACAGTTGTCACAAGAATGCTGAACACACGGCTATATGGAAGAGACCAGTAAGTCAAGAAATGCTCATCTGTGCAATAGTGGCACTAAACGAAGGAAGGTAGTCAAAGGCTTACTGATTGGCTAAGATATACACTTAGTGACAAGGAACCCTTAACTGGAACTTGGATCCATGGCAAGATCATTGGGACCAAGATCTTGGTCTCTTAGCAGAATTTCCCACTACCAGAGAGCTACAGATAGGCTACACCCATTAGGAGCTAACCAAAATAGCAATGCTATCTCATTTAACCTATACTGATCTCACTCTCTGAGGGAGATTCTGTTTTTATTTTTCAGAAGACAGTGAGAGAGCCTGGGACAACTCAATTCTACCAATAAGACATTGGATGTTGGGTGACATCCTGGCAGGAGACAAACCACACCTAGCCTTCACACAGGGCCCAAATGAAACCTATGAGAAAGTGACAAGACAAACAGGAGACCAACCACCACAGCAAGTCTGATGACCCATGAAAGGTTAATGGAGACAGACACCAACGATATCCAACACAACCCAGGGCAAAGATCCAGAGACACTTAAGATCTCAACAACAAAGCAGACTCAAAACTCACCCACTATGACTCAGGGAACTGAGCGGAAGAGGGGGCAGAAAGAATGTAAAAGCCATGGTGAGGGAGAATATCTAGAGACAAAGCCCCCCTCAGCAATAATACACAAAGGGGGAAGAAAAAAAGAGAAAGAAAAACTGGCTCCCTCTGGTGCAGTTCATAACCCCTATCCTATGGACAGATCCAGTATGTGCACCGAGGAAGGACCCCAGTGGGTAGGGGACAGAGAGGAGGGAAACGGGGACACATTCACAGATGAGCTCATACAATTTATATACTTATTTATAATAAAGATGCTTTTTTTTTAAAAAAAGAAAAGAAAAAGGCCAGTAGGTCTCTGAGCTGGCTGAGATTTGTTAGTGACCCTCCCCTTGCCTTTCAGACCCTGGAGTGACATGCTAGGAGCTTTGCTTCTTAAACCTTGAGCAGGGCTATGTAACATGAGGGAGGATGGAGGGGACCAAGCAGAACAGCTGCCACCCAGAGAACAGTCCACTTTATACAGAGTACCCACCTCACATCTGAAGGGGCCTGGCTGGGAACAGAAAGGCTGCATACCCAGTGTGGAGTGAGATGAGTCTGTCATGCAGGCACAGGACTCACCTTGTCTGTTAGACAAACAGGGTGGAGCCATCAGTGAAAGGTTAACACATGGGGAATGGAAGACAAACCACACACAGATTTTGCCATGACACTGATGAAGGAAGAGGCTCTTGTGTGTTCACAGAGCACCCTGCATTGTCCCTACAGTGTGCGACAGCCCTCAGCAGGAAGGAGGGCATACTGGATAGAGAAACAGCAAAGAAGAAGGACCAGGACAAAGAAAGAATGAAAATGGAGCCTGGCTTCATAGATACATTTCCTCTTTAACTTAAATAAGGTTTCAAAGTATCCTTCTTGAATGCAGAGGGAAGTGCTGTGAGGCCTGCAAGTCCTTCTAGTCCAAGTGTGGTTCTGGGAGGCACCAAAATAGAGAGAATGGAAGCCTGACTAGAATCTGAGTTCTGCCTTGGGCAAGTCAGTTAATGGCTCTGACCTCAGTCTCTCAGAGTACAGGCTGGAGGAGTAAGTTCATCTTTTCATTCTATAGCTACAGTGCTGTGCCAGACACTGTTTCAGATACTGGGAAGCAGAGGTTTCGACAAAGAGGCCCCTCCGTGGACGGTAAAGACAGGTAGCAAGCGTGCATGCACACAGGTGTAGGCGTGACAAAGACAGCAGAGAAAGCACAGGTGTCCTGGAGGTGCTTCACTATGTTTCTGCCACTTTCCTCACAGTGTTGTGACTCTTCCTCTTGCTATCTCTGCATGTCATGGCGTGGGAGGAGATTGTCAAGCAGGCCTGATCACTGCAATATTAAAAAGCCAATGACAAACACATTAAAACAGAAAACTGGTGAGAATGATCAAGGAAAGAAAAGGCAGCAGGCACGGATGAGAATACTAAATCTGACTTCCTTTAGATACTAAGTAAAAAGGGAGGTAAAAACTATAATTAAACTTTTGCCAATAAACTTTAAAACCTTAAAGTTGACAAATCTCCAAAAGGAAAAAATACAACTTACTAAAGTTGATTCAAGAAAAAATGTAATAATAGCATTACTATATAACCCAATCATTTCATTCTATTCTCTGAGAAAGAAAGAACCCACACCAGAACTTGTCAGGAGCATTCAAAGCAATGTCATTCACAACACACTGAAGCGGGACGCAGCCTGGCCGTCCACTAGCTGGTGGCTAAAGTGTGCACACAGTGGACCACGAGTGAGCACCAGCGCATGCCCCACACGGAGGACCCTTGAAGCTGGTGTGCTAAGGGAAGGCGCCTGCCATGAAGGGCAACATATTGCATGAGTACACTTGCCTGAAACACCCACAACAAGAAAATGTACAGGGACTAAAGGTAGACCAGTGGTTGCCTGGGGCCGGGGGCAGCTGGGCAGAAGAGAAGACATGGTTCCATACGCACTGCAATGGTGCACAGTAAGATGTGTGGATTATATCCCAATGAAGCAGTTCTTTAAAAAGAAAAGACAAGGCTACTGGTGTTCTCCACGACACAGGGAGGCTCTCTCTCCAGCAGGCGTCCAGTGTACAGAGCACAGCTGCAGGACGAGTATTTGTGAGATCACTCGAGAAGACAGGCAAGCGTTTGCTTCTTGATGGCAGGAGAGACAAGTCCAGAGGCAGTGACTGCAGGAGCACCAAGGTCTGGATGGCAGAGGAGCTCCATGGGTAAGGATTCTTGGTCCAAACTCCAGGTTCTACCTGACTCTCTTCTTTGCAGTGACTGATTTCTGTCCATCTTCGCGGACCAGTGTGAGGACTAAGAATGATGACGTGTGGAAACACTTTCCCTCAGTAAATACAATGTTCAGGCTATTCAGGATTAGCAGCTGAGTGGAATCTGACTTGTGGACTTGACCCCACACAGCCAGGGCGGAACTGCCTGTCTCGTGACTAGGGAACTAGGACCAATCAAACCGGCTGCTGAATAGACGTGAGACTTCCAACAAGCACACCTTCCTATGGACCACGGCCTCACTTTTAACAGGCTAGGAGTTTAATCAGCCACTTCATGTATCACCATTGTTGGACAGCAGCATCCAGACCAACAGCCCCAGCCTGCTAAACATAGGTGAATGACTTTGGAGGCTGGCATTTCAGTCAGGCTTTGAAAGAGAGAGGGTACCTCGCACAAGCAGCACCTTGGCACACACTGGGATCCAGCAGCCTTTTGGGTTTGCACCAAAACATACTGGCCAGTGCTGACGTCTCTGTGCCTGGGCAAGGATGAGCAATGTTCCATTTTACAGTCAAACAAATGGCAAATCAGAAGGTGAAATGAGTCCAGCAGAGACAAAGACCTGGCAAACAGTGTACCAGCCTCTAGTCACACTTGGAGGCAGCCAGACCCAGGTGGGCACATCCTCACTGCCACTCCTTCACCTGGGGCCTCCAGCCAGGGACACCACCTCTCTGAACTCAACTTCATCTCAAGAACTGGAGAACAGAGGAAACATGAAAGCCAAGGCAAGTTCTCTTAGCAGAAGGCACAGAAAGGGTTTGGCCTGTGCAGCTATGACTCCCTTAGAGCTGTGCAAGTGGTGTTCCAGTGACTAGAGCACAAGGCAGCCTTGCTGAGGAGGATTCCTCTTGTCACCTCAACCTCCAGAGCAAGAAAAACTTACGTCCATGCAGAGAGAGTTGAAGACAAAAAAGAGACAGGAAGGATATGGTGGGAATTGTCACTAAACTATGATGGCTTCCCCACTGTAATGGTTAGGTTTTGTTGTCAATTTGATCTTTTTAATTATCTTTGGTGGGTCTCTGATGTTTATCACTAGAAGGCAGCCCTCTCAGCAGGGGGCAGGATATAAGTAAGGAAGCTCAGGAAAGCTGGAAATTATCCTCCCTTCCTGAGAGGGCAGTGCAAGAAGGAAACTCCACAGACTCAGGAAACCAACAAGTCTGGGACAGGGTTATAAAACCCCACCATAAGGCTATATAAAGGGGAAAGAAATATGCCTCTTCCCCTGCCTCCCTGCCTGCCTGGCTGCTGGTGTTTGTCCTGTATCTCTTCATCAGCATTGAAACAGAGCTTCCTCAGCCTTCCAGCCTGGACTGAGGACCAGCAGCTCCCCAGGAAGCCTTTAGGCCTTCAGTACTGGATTGGGACTGCTGAGGCATCCAGCCACGTGGACTGAGTGACAATAGGTTCCTTGACTCTCGGGCTTACAAACTGCTAATGTGGGACTTCCATGAGCTAATCCAATAACCCCCCTTTTAGTTTACCACAATTCTTTCTGCTGGTTCTGCTCCTCTAGAGAACCCTGCCTAATACACCCACCATCTGCTTCTCCATCTCTAATCAAGTTCATGGGCCTCCTCTCCTTCTGATACCATTGGACTGGCAACCCCAGGGACAATGGGAACTAAGCATGTACTGCTTGCTCAAGACTCAAATGCCTGTTTCTAGGCAGGGCCCAGGTGATGACCTCTAGAGCCTGCAGAGTGACTCAGGGGTGTGAACACAGGCCTTGGCTCCTCCCACTATGCATTTTCTGGCTCTCTATTCACTCTTGTTGCCTATCTGCACTGAAGGCCTTGACAGGACGGAAGAAGGGTTCACAAAGATGATCAAAGCCCAGAGCACAGTACTGAGAAACCACTCCAACGGTAACACAGTGGAACCCTGAGAATAGCCCCCAAGAAAGGACAGATTTATTTAGAATTGTGGCTTCACAGATCCAAGTCCCAGATTAGCTGGCTCAATCATTTCTAGCTTGTGGTGAGGCAGGACAATATGGTAGAAGGAAGCAGCAAAGCAAGGCTACTCATGTCATAGCAACCAGGAAGCAGAGTGACAGGAAGGGTAGGGGACAAGATATGCCCTTCCAAGGCATGCCAT
Source organism: Zapus hudsonius (assembly GCA_004024765.1). NCBI lineage: Eukaryota > Metazoa > Chordata > Mammalia > Rodentia > Dipodidae > Zapus > Zapus hudsonius. The sequence continues at coordinate 52,078 of PVHP010003490.1, forward strand.
GGTGATCTGCTTACTACAACAGGGCCCCACCTCCTTAAAGCCTGCTCATTGTGAACTCCTCGGTGTACAAATCCACCGACCAGAGCAGCCTTGAGAGCCATTCATTTCTCAAAAGTTCATTGGTGGGGACCAAGCCTTTACTGCATGAGCCTTGGAAGGTCATTTTCAGATTCAAAAATAATAGCAACACAAACCCATTAAAACCTGGCAGCCCCATGGCAAGTGAAAACACGTCACCAACAGGCACAGTCAGGAGGGGGCATTCTTCCACCCAAACTGGATGTTTCAGTCAATTACCCATCAAGCTCACTGGAATGAGAATGTGGATGCAAGTCAAACTTTCTGTTCTAATTCTTCCTTTCTAGGCATAAGAGGTCAAAATTAGCCATCTCTCCAGGCTCAAGTTCTGAGACTCTTGGCTTTCATGTACTCCACCTCCACATCCACCGTTACTCCACTCAGTCTTGAAATGGATGCTCCCTCCATCTGCTCTCTGTGGAACCATTAGAATTGGACGTCTGTTAGTGAGCACATGCCAGTGTGCACTCCTCCCTGTGTAAGCAGCTTTGTATGCAGCCAATCATCTCATGGCACAAAGATTCCAAGATGCAGTTCTTTTTCTTATTGAGGAAGAATCTGGCTCAGAGTTTAAGTGACCTTCCTCACTCAAAGCATTAAGTAAGTCACAAAATACTGGTGAGAGCCTGGGTCTGGGACCACAGGGCCAAGGCTCATTTCTATATTCCAAGAACAAAATCACATGCACACAACAGGCCCTGAGACAGTGAGGCCTAGCCCAAGTCTGAGCACCTGATCATCCTGGCATTCCCTGGTGCTGGGCACAAAGGCCCAGAAAAGAGTATGCCAGCTAGAAGAACAAGAGGGAACATTGAGAAAACAGAATAGACATGGAGAGACTCTGATGTGAAGATTCTGGGTGCTTATGTTTGAGAGCAAGATACAGAAAGAGAAGATGGGATATCAGAAGACAACCCGGGATCCTAGCAGTGAAGGAAGGAAGCCCCTGAGGCCAACACTGGTTGTTAAAGAAGCACTTGCTGTGTGCCTATGATTAACCCACTGCATAGAGAAGCTTAAGGCTAAGGGTGGCAGTCACTTCCAAAGTGCCACACTTGTCAGTGACAGGGCCAAGCAGTCTGACCATGGCCCAGGAGAACACTAACTACCTCAACACACAACCAAGCTTGGGCCTACACCCTGCCCTACCTAGACCTATCTACTCAAAATGATCTATATGCAAAACCTAAAACTACATAGCCACCAAAAAGTAAATGAAAAGATGCACCTACAATCTTGGTTAAGCAAAGATTTCTGGGGAACAAAATCAAATGCAGGTGGTTTTAAAAGATAAGTTCATGTCATCAAAACTCTATGCTCCTTGGATGACACTGGGGAAGACAAACCACCCTGGAGCTGAATGTTTGCAAACCATGTGTGACTGGTGCAGTTACGTTCTTGTTGCTGGCACAAGGCAGCTTGTGGAGGAAAGGGTTTATTTTGGCTTGCCAACTCCAGGGAAGATTCCACGACGGCAGGGAAAACAATGGCATGAGCAGAGGGTGGACATTACCTCCCGGCCAACATCAGGTGGACAACAGCAGCAGGAGAATGTGCCAAACACTGGTGAGGGGGATCTGGCTACAACATTCATAAGCCTGCCCCCAATCATACACCTCTTCCAATTCCCAAGTTGCCACCGGCTAGGGACCTAGCATTCAGAACACATGAGTTTATGGTGGACACCTAATTCAAAGCACGACACTGACCAACAGCTTGTATGTCGACTATGAAAAGATCTAGAAACTCAATAGTGACAAAACAAACAACACAGTTTACACCAAGGAAGATATAGAGATGGAAAACATACAAAATGTGCTTATTGGCTATTTAGGAAAAATCAAACGAAAGTCACAATGCTATGACAGTACACACCTGTTAGGATGACTGCAGTGAGAAACACTGAGCACGCCAGGTGTCCGAGGGTGTGGAGAAGATCGATGCAGTACACCACCACAGGCAAGCTGGGTGAACAAAGACAGCCACCCCAGAAAACACAAGCTCACCGACATGCCCAGAGCAGATTGGGGGCTACTTAGATTTGAGGTGGGGTGGGACAGTGGGGCACAGGAAACTTTGGGGTGTGCTGGAACTGTTCACAAACTTGATGATTCTTGGGTGTGAACAAATACTCAAACTAATCATACTGCATTCTTACATGCATGTCGTTCATTGACTGAAAATTACACCTCAATAAAGATATTTTATGGGCAAAATGTTTAGTGACCTCACAAACTTCATTTGCTATGGCTATAGCTGCCAGTGTGGTAATATTTGGAGGTGGGGTCTTTGTGAGGGAATTAAGGCTGGAGGAGGTTAGAAAGGTGGGTCCTTCACCATGGACCAGTGACCAGAGCACTAGTTTCCTCTCTCCAGCACGTACTGAGAAAGGGCCACGTGCATGACACTGCATGGAGGAGGCTACTTTCAAGCTGAGAAGAGTCCTCAGCAGGCACCATCCTGCAGACGCCTGAGCTCTGACCCTTAGCCTCTATAACCCTGAACAATAAATGTCTATTGCTGAAGCCATGTTGTCTCTGGCATTTTGCTATGGTGACCTGAGCACACTAAGTCACTTCTAGAAATCAATGCAGGCACCTTCTAAATCATCCAAACAGCCACGTTGTTAAGAAGCCATGACGCAGCCTTGGACCCGTGCGTGATCCGGACAGTGTCACTGCATTCATTCATTGTCACTGTCAACAGTCAAAGGACAAAAAGGGGCGCACTCGCCCCACTTGACATGGGAATGACATCATGGCACGCCAGGGAAGGTGTTGCCCTGGCTCGAGTAGAGACAAATACAGATATTTATCTGTCTGATGTACACTGACATGGCAGAATTAAAGGGAACTGCTCTGCCACCGTGTCCACAGGTCCACCAGCAAGATAGGCCACCAACAACTTGTTGCCTTAATCTGATGTAAAATGTAATTTCAATTACATAGCACTTACAATTTGGCATGTATATAATTTATAAAAGTGGATTCAGAAGTGCAATAAGCATAATAATTCTACAATGAAGTGTGTGGTAATGTGAATGTAAATTATTTTATCATTGTATTACTGTACAGTGGAGATCAAAAACCATTGGTTCTTATAAAAGGGGTCCAGTTTCTAAATCTCTGCCATAGGAGCTGTGTCCACCATTAACTAACTGTCAACAGCCCAACTTCTTATGACCATAAAGGAACCATCAGGACAGATAAACCTGTACAATAAACTTGTAGCCTTATGAGGTAAGCTCTAGACATCACCTGTTGTATGTTCTTGACATTCAGGGACACAGAGAAACAGGCCAACCAATGAGACTCTTTGGATGGTTCCAGAGCCCCCCCCCCTGCCAAAATGGATCCAGTCAGGAGTAAACTTGATTTTGAGTGTCCTTTATTTAGTATCAGCAGAAGAAACAAAGAGAAACATCCAATGACTCCTACATGTCCAAGGGGAAATGCTCCCAACAAAAGCAAGGCTGTGAGGCCAGAAGGAACCACAGGGCCTGCTCTAGAAAAGGCAACTCTGAAGCACCTGGGAGCAGAGAGATGAAAAGAACTCTGGGGAAAAGCACAGCAAAGGTGAGACGTGGGCCTGGGAGGTGGGAGCACATCAACCACTAATAGATTGACCTTCACCCTACAAATCCCACTGTGAGGTCTGTGCTAATTAGTATCTGGTATCCCCTGACAGGCAGACATTTTCTTGCTTTGTTTTTAGGAAAATCTCTACAGGTCTTTTGCAGCTGCCATGACCACCCAGTGAACATCTAAACCTGATGGTGCCCCCATCTCCACCCCCCCTACTGCCTGACAGCTGACGGGCATGCAGAGAACCGTTGACTCTCTCGAGCTGCCTGTCTCTCCTGGTGGACATAGCGCCCTGTACTCTTCTCATGCACCTTACTCTCCATGGACTACCATTCCCAAGTGTGTGTCTCCATCCATTTCTAGCACAGGCTTCCTTGACAGAGGGACTATGCCAGTCTTCACAGTCCCCCAGCACAGCGACGGCCCCACAGGAATTGTCTGAGATCAAGATAAGGCCCTGTCTCTAGACAAAGAACAGAGAGGTCAGTGTGACTGGGAAGACCTGGTCCCATTCCTAGCATCTAATCTTGTGAGGTGTGCTAAGAGAGAGAGGCAGCCTGCTTAGTGGCTGCTCCAGACGCTATAGATTGACAGGGAGCTGAGGTCAGGAGCTAGACACTGAAGCTGAGCTGTGAAGGGTGAGGACATGCATGGCCAGCAGCTATAGAACACAGGGGGCTGGACTTGGTAGCCAGGCAGTTAAACTGAACTGAGGGGTGAGGACATGCATGGTCAGGGCACTAAGTGTTCTGGGATAAGATGAGGCCAAAGGTTCCCTGGTCTCTTGTAAGGACTTGCTGTGGTGAGAAAATGGCTGATCTGAATGAGGAATGGGAACTCTATTACCCAAGAGGTCATGTTTTCTACAGGGTCACAGAATGACCAGTAGAGAGAAAAGAAGGACTCTGAATCAGCAACAATCTACCAGGCCAGGATTCCGGACATCATTCAAGGCCTTCTGTGCCCAGATACCCTTGGCTATAAGCACAAGGCTAGGGCAGTGCCCTGAGGCACTATAGGAACCCAGACATGCAAGAGCCCACATTTCAGGGTCATTGCCCCTTAGTTGCTTTGGCATTGGACCAATACCTGCAGACCTGGCTCTACACTGCCTTGCTGTGTGGCCCACCCTCTGTCTCCTGTCTACTCTGGAGGGCACCTTGCCCATGGGCCAGCTCAGGTGGAATTAGATGAGAAAGGCCCATCATCTTTCCAATGAGCCAGAGAGGCCAAGTGGGGTTCTAGAAGCTGAAAGGCCTTAAGGGGCGGCAGGCCTAGGGTATTTGAAGGCCCCATTGGGTGCACACCATTGAGTATGAGAGAGAAGCAACAAAACAGCTGCTCCAAGACAGCAAGCTTACACAGCACAGCCTTGATTACAAGGCGCAGGACAGGACAGAATCCTGAGGCACCAGGCTGACCCCGGCATCTTTATATGCTGAAGACATGGCTTATCCTGCAATAGTCCAAGTGCAGAAGATTTTCCTCACAGCAGCTAAAAATAGTTAATTCTGATTAGTTCCAACAGCAACAACTGCCTGAGTCCACAGAAACTTGGGCCAGCCCATCCTGAGGGTTGCCATGGAAACAGTATAGTGTAGAAGGTGCCATGAGCAAACAGGGCAGGATCAGCACACATGGCCCCCTGGATTAAAATAGCCCAGGAAGGGGCTGCACTAGGATGGGCATGGGAGCCAAGGCTGTGCTTCAAGCTGCAAAAAGAACCTATCAGGTGGACAGAGCACCACCTTCAATAACAAGCATGCAAGTTAGTCCATTTTCAAATAGATGCAAACATAGGAGTATGTTTCAGAGAGGCGTACTCTGGAGTCAGTCAAAGGTGAGGTCATCAGAGGACCCAATGCACAGTCCCTATGTGTCTTGGCTACCTCAAGAAAAAAGGTGAGGTGATGACCCTGTGCTGTGGGGTGCTGCGTGATGGTGCCAGGTACTAGGGGCACTGAATACTAAGAACAACACTGAGTGGGAGCTGGAAGCAGGGGTGTCCTGCAGGCTGGAGTGAAGCTGTGCATGGACAGTGAGTAGAGACACCTAGGGCTGAGTGTAGAGGTGCACACATACAATCCCAGCATCTGGCAGGCTGAAGCAGGAGGATTTCTCTGAGTTAAAGGCCAGCCAAGGAAACATCATGAAACTCTGTCTAAGAAAAACCAACCAACCGCCATATCGTGGAGGATCCATATAGAATCCCGCAGAGTATGACGGGACAAACAAGGGATCCATAGCCACAGCCATTCAATCAACACAGGATAAACCAGGGTGACAGAAACCAACAATTTTCGACACAAAGCCCCCTAAGCTCACAACATTAACACAGCCTTAATGCTCACCCACCACGACTCAGGGAACTGAGCGGAAGAGGGGGTGGAAAGATTGTGAGAGCCATGGTGGGGGAGACTATCCAGAGGCATGGCACCCCTCAGTAACAACATACTTGGGCCAGGAGAACCGGGCTGAATACTAGGCTATCCATGGTCCCCTGCCACAAGGACTGATCCAGATGACCCACGGAGGAGGATATCCAGCTGATTGGGGATGGGGGGGGGCATTGGGGAATTGGGGATAACAACTCATTGTTTGCCCACTAATAATGTAACTCATTATGGACAATAAATATATATTAAAAAAAAGAAAAACCAACCAACCAACCAACTGAGCCACATGGGGTAATGGCAGTGATACTGAAGATGGAATCTGTTAATGGCCTCCTTGTGCTCCCTCTGGGTTTGCAAGAGTCCTTAGCAGCTGAACACACTCTAGAGGTAGAAAACTCCGAAACTGGTGAGGGGAAAGGACTGAGCTTGAAGGAGATCAGCTGTAGCGGCTAGGGTTGTTTCAGAACCAGTCTCCCCTCAGCAAGCTTCTCTACAAAGGTCTGATTCTACATGACCCACAGTGAGTGCTCTGCAATCCTCACATGTCCCCAGGTCCCTGGAGCAGAGGGCAGTACCAGCTACTCAGTGGGCAGCCCCAGAGCCCAGGGAGCACTGCAAGGTGCCTTGGTTGGCAGTGGGAGTGGCAATGAAATGAGCAAATGTCAAGTTCAAATCTCTCCCAAACAAAGCCAGCAAACCAAATGATGGCAATGGGATGAAGGGCCACAGCGACGTGCTTTACGCATGGTGGTGCCACGCAGCAGGTCATTCTCTTACGACTTCTCTATATGGCAAGTGCTGATGCTGCCTGTGTGGCACAGGAACTGGAAAAGGCTAAAGGAAAAACTCACCCATGATTCTCCCCCGTGGCTATGTTTTTGCATGCCCTTCCAGTCACATGCACACATACATGCATTATTCACATCACATGATGTTTATGACAGGGTATCCTGATTCCCAGTGCCATTTTAATCATACCTGTCCCATGTATTAAGCTGTGAACATTTGTCTATGACAAGTCTGAAGCTGGGCCCTGACAGACGTGCCACTCTGTGATCCTGATCCCAGGAAATGAGCTGTGTGGGCCCCCGTCCCCATGGGAACGTATATGATGCCCACAGCCTAGGGATGGACAGCAACAGAGCAGAGGGCCTGCAATGATGACCAGGAGCCAGGAGAACACACAAGCTTCCAAGGAAGGGCCCAGAGAGCTTCTATTGAAAAGAAGCTGCACAGATCAAGGGGTCCTGGGCTCTCGGGGTCTCCTGCCCTCAAGTGGCCACCTCTGTCTGTGAGGACTTTCTCTTTTGCCTCTGTCTGTTACATCACTATCTTCTCTGTGACAACTGAGCCTGGCACTACAAATTCTATAAAGACAGTTTCATGGTGGCTGTGTAGCAGTCAATTATACAAATGTACCATAATTTACTAATCATGCCCCATTGTTGAGTGTTTTGGTTATTTCCATTGTTTTTACATTACAAATAAAACAGAATTAAACATCCTAGTATTTAAGACTTGCTCTGGGGTTTCAAATATTTTCCTAAGGACTGCTTTCTAGGAGAAAAATCACTCTCCAGCTCCCAAGCGTCAAGGCTCTGTGCCACACGTCACCGGATGGCCTTGTGGTTGAGCAGGAGAGTGTGCTTATCCACATGGAAAGCAGCGTTCCAAACAGAGCATCTAAAGAGAGCGGGAGAGAGGCTTAGATGACCTCAGGCCCTGACAGGAATGTACTGTATCACCTTCCATTAAAAGAGGACCCCCCCACACACACACAGAAGCTCGTGAACACCTTTGGACCACAGGAACATGCTCACCCAATGGCCTCAAAGCCATCTTCATGACACTATACACCTAGTTACACAAGAGAAGACGGCAGCCCAGGACCCAGAAAAATAGTGCCTTGGCTATAGAGTCAAGGGCTTGGCTAGAATCTCATTTCTGAACCTACCAACCACACTGGTCACATATCAATCCTTTTGCAGAAACCTCCTGGTGCCCAGTTGATGCTAAGTGAGCCCAAGTGATGCTCTCAACTCCTCCATCCTCTTCAGGGCACCTCTCACCTCCTACCATGTGCAGCGGGGCTGGTACCCATCAGGGAGAAGAGAGCCACCTTCTGCTCCCTGCTGTGTGCAGCAAGTGTGGCACAGACACAGACAGGCCTGTTGTGCCAGTTGGGCACGGCACTGGTTCTTATTGTGCCTCAGTTTTCTCTGGTGGCAGCAGGGATGACGTGAGAAGGATCAAGGAGGTGGCAAGTCAGACCTGAAGGCCTCTGCTCCCACGGGCAGGCTATCAGATGTGGACTTGCAGGGTACGAGGGTATCAGTAAGTACTGGTTCAGAAAGCCATGGACAGTGCCTTCCCTGATGCCAGCGGGCAGTAAGCATTCAGCTTTGGAAGCCAAATAAAATCTCTCTGTGTCAGGGCTGGTTGTACTATGTCTGTACTGGGTGGGTTCCCATAGCTAACAGGTCTTCTGTGTTCATGTAACTTCTCAGAGACTTTGGTAACTAACAAATTAAATGGCTCCATTACGTCAGCCCACCTCCCTTTGGCTTTGCTGCCAGCGTACCTCAGTGAAGCTTCTCGTGCATCATGTGAAGAAGGTTGTGTGAGCCACGGTCCAAGGCAACACAGCAGTTTTTCTGGGTCAAAAACAGCCCGTTGACAAACCACAGCATGCCTTTCCCCAGACACTCTCTCCAGAGCAGCCAGGCTATACCTGAACAAAACTGCCTTGGGCGTGACCTGGGCTGGAGGTGGGACCAGAGGTGAGACAGGTGCGTGGCTTTGGTGGCCTGAATACATTCCTGGCATTTCTCTACCATGCAGACTCTACAACTTCCTTGGGCATCAGAAGTACCACAGGGACTACAAACTAGAAATGTGCCCCAGAGTCAGTATGGGGTGGGATGACTCTGCATTTCTAGCAAGTTCCCAGGTGATGGAGCTGGTGTGGGTGTGAGGACCATACCTTAGGAGGAGGGCTTCCAGCATGCAGGGAAATGGCCATTCCTGCCACAGGGGAACCCCAAAAGAGAAAGACCAGGGCAAAAGTCTCCCAAATTCCTCAGCAATAAGTGATGGTGACCAGTGTCCTCCCTTGTGCCCAGGTCATCTAACACCTGATCCCAAGTCCCTACTCACATTTTGCCAATTCGGCCCAGTCACATCAGACACCCTCTCCCATCCCACCTGCACTCTGCACACGGCCCTCTCCTCCCTTCCCCTCCCCTCCCCTCCTCTCCTGGAAGGCCCCAGTCAGCACTTGTACCACCACGGGCTCCGATTCCCACAGAGGCACTGCAGATCCCATTGGAGTGGGGACAGGCCTGTCAACCTTCAGCCTGGCTCAAGATGCACCACAGACCTGAGTGTAAGATCAACATAGAACAGAAAATGGGAGGAGGGGCTGGGGAGATGGCGAAGCTGGCCAGCCCGGGGTTCAATTCCTCAGCACCCATGGAAAGCCAGATGCAAGAAGTGATTCATGTGTCTGCATTTGTTTGCAGAGCTGGAGACCCTGCCACATCTCCCTACCCAAATACACATGTGCAAATAAATAAATATTTTTAAACAAAGAAAAAAAAAGAAAACAGGAGTAAATAACTCTGACCTTAGATTATAAAAATGTTTCTTGAATATGACCTCAAAGCACAATTTATAAAAGAGAAAACTGATAAATTAGATTTCAACATTTGAAATGCCTGCTCACCACAGAGAAAATAAAAGGACAAATCACAGACGGGGAAAAATATTTCTCTATGTAACAGGTGACACAAGGCTTACAGCCACCATAGTGAAGAGTCTTGCAAGAAGGCTACTTCCAACTGAGTCAAAAGATCAGGACAAGGGACTCCTATGACATTCTCCACATGGGATGTCAGTGTGGCTCACAGACACCTGAGACGATGCCACCCTAGTCACCAGGGGTATGTGACACTCCAGCACATCTCTGGCAGCAAATCCAAAACTTAGAGCGGCTTGTAGAATCCCGGTAAGAGCTCTGCAGCTGTGCTGGCCCTGGCGGCATGCTGCCAGCATCAGGAAGGCCAAGGCCACATTCAGCATGCTTCCCTGAGAGGACTGCTGTGGAGGAGGCAGGGATGGGCAGTGTGGGGTCCAGAACCAGCTACTCAGGTATAAAAGTTCAAGTTGACTGCCTCAGAGCCAAACCAGCTATGTAACCAAGGCCTATGACCCTGAATGGGACTGACATATGGGGGTATAACCTTCCTCCAAACCCACAAAAATGTGTAAGCTTATATTGCTAGGGAATGCAGCACCACACTGATGATGACTATTCAAAGAGGCTGTTTAAGCCAGTGTGTGTGCAGAGTGCAGACATCCTGGCCTCTCTCAGCTGCCCTGCCCTTCCCCAGCCCTAGAAGACCAGGGAGTGCAGGGGGCTTGCAGGGGTTACCACTCCTTTGGTAGTTCCAAGCTGCCCCTTAACTCTTGTCTGGCCCCCTACCATTCCCAGAGCCTCTTCCTCAGCATCTGGGATGTGTCAGCCATTGAGCTGATAGGAGGCTTCCAAGTCCTGTCAGGTCCCTGAGGCCCCCTGGAGTGCTAGTGCTGGTCCATTTTCTCCTGGGGCCACCATGAGCCGTTTGCCACCTTGATGTCTGAGGAGTTTGATGACCTGACTCCAACCACGCCCGGTCCTCTCCAATTGTTCCAACCAAGGTAAGAGACTTTTGTATTTCTTTCTGCCTGATGAAGTGAAGGTGAGAGGACTTATAAATGCTAAGCCATGGGGATGACAACACATGTTGGTAGCACAGGATCCTGTGTTGGGCGTCAAGGAAAGAATGCCAGAGCCAGTGCTCAGGGACTTTGGCTTTGGGGAAAGTTTCTGAATCTGATTAAGCACCTGGACACAACGACCACCTTACAGAGGGAAAACTAAGAGAGAGAGAGAGATCAGGCAAACATGCTGAACACTACCTCAGGCCTGCAGGTAGTGAAGCTCCAGCTATCGGACTGGTCTAACTGGCTTAGACTGGACAGAAGAAAACACAGATTAAAAATGGCTTTGAGGACTGGAGAGATGGCTAAGTGGTTAAGGCACTTGCCTGCAAAACCTAATGACCTGAGTTCCATCCCCCAATACCCACATAAAGCCAGATGCACAAAGTGGTGCATGCATATGGAGTTAGTTTGCAGTGACTAGAGGCCCTGGAATGCCCATTCTGTCTCTCTCTGCTTGCAAGTAAATAAATAAATGAATAAAAATGGATTTGAGACATGTCAATTTCTTAAACTTTGATTCACACAAATGTCACAAAATATGGCACTCAGAACTAGAAATTAAAACAGTGACAAGGTGTGTGAGGATAATGAGGAAATAGTCATCTTGAAGCATGATATAGTATTATATCATGTATCATTAAGTATAGAAATGTTCATGGATGAAACCATTTCTGAATTGGCTTCAAAGTAATACAGGGCATGGGGTGAAAAGCAGCTGGAAATGACAAGGATTGGGCCTGGGTTGAATGCCACCTGCAGAAGTGTGACAAGTACATGGGGGAGAAGAGTCAAGATATGACTTTGGCATCTTGAATGTATATCTAAAGCCTCCACGGTGGACATTTTAAGGAAGAGAGTGGATAACAGTGGCTGGCATGCCAACGCCATGTGTGGATGGGCAGTAACCTTCTTTCACTTAGGCATTTGGAGGGGAGATGCCTGAACCCAAGGAGGTGTGGCTGGAATCTTACTGTGATGGTTGATCTCAATTATCCATTTGAATCTAGAATTGCCTAAGAGATAAATCTCTGGGCACATCTCTGAGGGACTTTCTAGATCAGTTAATTCTAGATTAGGCAACCAGATCAGGAAGACCCACCTAACTGTGGGCCTCACCATCTTATGTGGAGAAAGCCAGGAGAGCACCAATACCCATGGCTCTCTGCTTCCTGACTGGATCAGTTGTGATCATGTGTTGCACACTCCTGCTGCCATGCCTTCCCCACCCACCAGAAGAGAACCTTCCTGCCTTAAGTTGCTTGCTGTCAGGAATTTGGTCACAGCAACAAGAGAAGTAGCACATACACTCCCCACTGAACGCTTAAGGAGTTGAGCTCCAGAAAGGTGAGCAAATGGCCAAGGTCAAAGACCCAACAGAGCTGAGATTGCTACCCACATTCCTGCTTAGTTGGGGCATCCTAACTGTTGGGCAGAGCCAGAGGGGAGGGTGGGCTTCACCTGAGAAACCCAGCAATGGGCTCAGCAGTGGAATTTCAATCTCTAGGATGGGAAGGCTGCATCCTGGCTTCCAGACCCACTGGATTGCTGTGGCCATGGGAACACTGGGCTTGGAGTCCCAGTGGTGAGCACTGAGCAGAAGGCAAGCTCAAAGACAACCTAATCCCTGGGCCCATTCTTGTTCTCTCGTCCTTAGTGACTTGCCAGTTGAACCCCTTTGAAGAGCCCTTGCCAAGTCATGCTTGGTACAGACAAGGCAGGGTGAATGAGGGCCTGGGCACCAAGGAGGAGCAGCAGCCACTGCAAAGGGTGATCACATCGCTCTCCAGTCACAATGGGCCCAAAGTACAAACAGGTACTGGGCAGAAGATGGACAAGTGGGGACACTCACAGGTGTCTTAGAATAATGGCAGGAAGAAGGGGGGGTGCTCTCATCCTGTCTTTGTGTGATTCCCACAGGTGCCCTCAGCTCCCAGGAAGAACCCTTGTTTGGAGCTCTGCTCCCTGCAGCTGCTGCTGTACATGGACACCTTGGTGTGGGCTGCTAACCCATCCATAGTCCTGGATTTTAAATATCCTTTGGTAAATAACCCCTGTGGTTTCTCATCTCCAGCAGATGAGGAGACAAGTCTCTGTCCTTACATTACAGACCAAGGAGAAGCTAGGAAGTTGAGGCCCACATGAGATCTACTGACGAGCAAAATCCTAGTCTCATAGTCTCCCCAAAAGGGAAACACGGGTCTCACTGGTACCCTTAGAGGCCATGATGGGCTCAGCCTTCATGCTGCCATAGAAATGTATTAAGAGGGAGCTTGAAAAAGGCGCCCACCAACTCCCCTTTGCTGAGCCCCTAACCATGCAGCAGGCATGTGGCCAAGCATGAGCTTCACTGTGTAGAACTGTCTGTGAGATTGGATTGTTGCCCCTATCTACGAGGCTAACTTCATTGCCCAAAATGTTGAGTCACTCATGACAGAACCACAGGGAAACACATGTCATGCTCCAGGTCTGGGCTCACCAGTCATGGCAGTGAGGCCCTAAAAACAAGGACAAGCCATGGGCACACATAGGTTTCCTTCCTCATGGGAGAAGCTACCCAAAACCACAGAGAAAAAACCCAGCAGGAAAATCCCAGCTAGGACTTCTATAAAGAGACCCAACTACACCATCTTATTCCCCTCTGCTCGAGAAAGAAAAGAATGCCTTCTGCCATCAGTCAGAAAAGCGCCATGTTAAAGCCTTTAATCTCCCAATCCCTCTGCTTGTCTAGGGGGAACCCCCACCAATTCCAGAGGCAAATGAGCAGAGGGGCATTCTGGGTGGGCCTGGGAGCCCCAGGTGGGACAAGCTCTGACAAGCCTTGCAGTGAGAATATGAGCCTTGAGCGCCACAGCAGCTGAAGGGGTGAGACCAGCACACACAGCCCCTCGGTTTCTAGACTCTTCGCCTCTGGAGGACTCTCCCATTCTCCTTTCAAAGAGAACAATGATGTATGTAGAAAATCCAAGAGCCCGCCTGTGATTCAGAACGACTACAAGAGTTGGGATGGAGACAAGGGATGAAGAACCGCTAGTACTTGAGACAAAACTCATGAACACAGCCAGCGAGAAAGCGGCTAAGATCATCCCGATAACTTGTGGGTTCTCAGAGGTGCTCCAAGGAGCTGAGTGAGCACCGAGGAAGAGTTGGGGGTTGGAGGCCGAGTGGAGTTCTGAGTTGTTCAAGGCTGGGGTAAGCAGAAACAAGCAACACAACAGCACGACCTTCAGGAGACAGGGCCACAGAGTCCTTAGCCTCCATATCCACTCAGAGGCTTCAGGTGCCCTTGATGCACTGCACACCGCCTATGGGGCTCTGCCTGGCTCTCCCACACCAAGGCTACCCTATAGTCCTTTTGAGTCTGCTGCCAAGGTAAAGGGCAGGTGGTGCACTACAGCCATAATCTCTCTGTGACAAGGATGACTGCCTGCTTTGTGCTGGATCCCCTGCAAGACAACACAGAGCCTCTGCAGTCAGGGAGAGAAGAGCAAAACCTGTATCTTGAAGCATGTAATGAGGTAATATCTATTAGCATAAATGATAAAGATATTTATGCATAAATGGGGGTTATTAAGAAATTTAATTTTAATGGTCTGATAATTAAGCAAAAAACATGGTAATTATCATATTTTAATTTTCTGGCATATTTGCTAGTGGGGACCTTGTACTTTCTTAAGAAAGACCACATTAATTCTTCACTATTTTTCTCTAGCATCTTTAGAGGCTGCATGAGGAGAGGTGCCCAGTTCTATGAGACCCAGCCTGAGCACCTTTGATCTCATCAAGAGGCTAGTGGTCAGCAGCTGAGGCCTAGGTCCAGGCAATGGCATGAGCCTGGGCATCTCCCGACTCCTCCCACCCATGGAGAAAATGAGTCCAAAGCCCATCTGAACTACTGCTGAAAGATAAAGAATCTGAGCATGGGGAAGTGGTGCCTGGGATGGCACCATGCCGGGATGACATGAAAGCTCATGCAGCCTGCACACCTGGGGACAGCGCTGGGACTCTCATGACTGATGGTGGGGACCCAGTAATGCCATCACTGCAGGCTGAGGGGCACTCACCATGCTGGGCAAAAGTGAAATGACTGAGGTGCTTAAATGAAGAATTGCTATGTTAGTCACAGACTAGCAGGCTCAGAGATCGTCACCGAGTTCCAAAGGACCTTTAGAAGAAGAGGTTAGGAAAGTGGGGAAGTGCTTCCTATACCCATTTGAGACATGTTGTCCTTTAAATTATAAGATTAGAAAGAAATTATCTAAGAGTACAGAGAAGAGAATGGCATTTCAAATACTCAGTCTATGAGCAACGCTCCCTACTCTGTGCACATGCACGCACGCACATGCATGCATGTGTGCGCGCACAGTCATGCATGCACACATACACGCACACACACATGCACACACGCATGTGCACACACACGTGCTCACGTAGACACATGCGAACATGCACATACACACACATACACACACGCGTGCACGTGCACACACATGCACACTTGCACACACACAATACCTCCCCGCACATGCACCATATCAGTCCTCTATCTGGGATGCCCACTCCCAACCCTCTGGCCCTAGATGACATGTTCTGCTCAATTAATTGTGTGACTCCCCCCCAGGTTCAAATATTTATATCTTCACCCCCAATGTGATGGCTTTTGAAGGCAGGACCTCTGAGAGCTGATGAGGTCTTGACCTTGGACACCTTATGGGTAAGATCAGTGATCTTTTCCAAGAAGTTTGAGAACAGCCTGGGGCCCTTTTCTACCATGTGAGCACAGCGAGAAGCCATCTGCAAATGAGGATGTGGGCCTCGGCCAACAATACACGAGCTGGCGCTTTGAAGCTGGACATCCAGCCTTCAGCACCACAAAAATCACTTCTATTCTTTTTCTGCCTTGGGCTGTGGTGCTGTCAGAGCAGCCCCTGGGCACAGATGGAGTGCTGTACTCACAGTGCTTGCTGCTTAGCAAATACCCACTGTGGAAGCGGCCTTGGACATGGGGGTGGGTAGAGGCTGGATGGGCTCACGATGCCCCAGGAGAGGCTGATGCTGCCATGACAGGACAGCCAAGGACAGCGGTGGAGGCCTAGAGACGAAGGGAGGGTTGCAGGGCAAGTCTCAGGCTTCTGGTTTTCTCAGAGAACCCTGACGGGGCTCTGGCAGAAGTATGCATGCCACACAACTCTGAAGTGGTCTCTGATGAAGTCTTCAGGATGGACTATGGTGCAGATGCAGATTCTCCCACTGGGCATGAAGTGGGCAAGAGCATGGCCGACTCGAGACTAGTGAGATAAGCATTTGGCAAAGGAAAACATCTGCCTTGGTTTGAATGTGTTTGAACACTTGGCCCCCAGCTGGTGGTGCTTTGTGAGCAGGTCTTGGATCCTTACTGGAGGAAGTGGGTCACCCAGGCCAGGCCTTGAGGTTTTAGGACCCAGCCTTAATTACAATCCTGTTTTTTTCTTTCTTTCTTTCTTTTTAAAATATTGAGTAAGAAACATTTGTTTAATGGCAAAAACACAATATTTGCATTTAGATGTTAATTATAGTGTGCTAAAGGCTTTAGTTGAGGCAAGCAGAATGATATGCACAAAATCTTATTGTTATACATCAAAGGCCTCTGTTTCTTGATAAAAATGTGACCAGCTGCCTCCCAGTGCTGCCACCATACCCTTCCCACCATGATGGGCTGAGAGTCCAAATACACCCTTCCTCCAATAAATTCCTTCTTGTCGGGTATTTTGTCACAGCAACAAGAAAAGTAATACATCTAAGCTAAGGTGTGGATGGGCTTCTGTCAGTAAAAATGTAAGAAGAGAAAAATGAATGAAAGACAGAACCCTTCTGGGTGCACGCAGGGTGCCTCCACTATTCCCAATTGCTGTTACTCCCCAGCTGGGTGGGTTCTTGATTCCTCTTGCCTCTCCTGGAGCATGACACAGGCTTACCACATAGCAACTTCTCCAAGAACCAATATTTATTGAATAAGTATTTTATGAATGGATGAAAGAATATGTGAGTTTGGAGTACCCAGAAATGAAAAATTAAACAAACAGCTTCATAAAGAAGACGCCTGAAGAACAAAAACCAAATTGCAAGTATTTGTGACTCTTGTTAATATCATCCAGCCTGTGTTGCCAAGAACAACTGTGTGGCTCCATGGAACAAACTCAGCTGCTTGTAGTTTCTTTACAGTGTCTTACGCAGGTGTCATGAGAAAACTGGATGTATGTTCTCTAGGATAGTGGGCAGAGAAGACAAGACAGGACAGGTGGCAGATGGCTCCCTGCACAGGTAGGGAGGGCCGCTCTGGACAGCATGGGTACCTTTGAACAGCAACTGTGCTCGTTACTGAGAGCTGGAGATGTGCCATTCTCCTGGCCTCAGCGGTCTCAGCATGGAATCACACATTAGTGGCTAGTCGGGTCCAGAGGACTAGGACAAGGTGATCCCAGGATTGCTACGTGGTCCCTGTCACAGGAAGATCATAAATGCCCCTGAGCCTTGGGTGTCCAGCTTCCGACTATCACCCAAACTGTCTTTCTGGGGATCTTCAGAGCCTCATTGCATACTCACATATGTCATTACCAGTCACATTAAATATAAATGTCCTGGAAGCCATTTCACAGTGAGCACATTAGCATAGAAATGAAGAATGTGGCATATTTACCTAATGAAATATTAATAGCAGTCAAAATGAACGAATTGGATTTATATTTAGCTCCACAGTATATCTTTGTTTTAACTTTCAAAAGGACATAACAAAGAGACACATGTCACTAAAGCACTCTCAACATGGCATTCGGGTGCAGATGTGCAGCTATAGCATGGCCCGTGGGCGTGAATGGAGCATCTCTTCCACTCTGAGGAGGGAGGAGAAGCATCCTGAGATGGGGAGAAGAGAGCTTAGCTATTCTTTTGGAAAACCTCCAAGTTGAAAGGACTGTGAAGTGGACAGAGTACCATGGAAGAGATTCTTGTGAGCCCTGTGTGTGCTGCCTTGCCTTCCATGGTCCACCTGCCAGCCTGTCTCCACGTACCCTGGGATTTGTCATGCCCACCAACATGGCAGCACAGGTCCCCAGATGCAGGTTTGCAAGGGTTTTGTTGTTGTTATAATGTACAATTGATGAACAGGGAAGGACACGAATCTCGGTGAATGTGTACTGAGTTTCAGGGGCATCAACATCTGAACACCCCAAGTCCCTATCCAGTCACTTACCTGACCATCACCTTTCCTTCCTGGACCAAATCCTGTCCCAACCTCTCAGAGGAAAGTGAGCTTCTGGCTCTTCCCACCGGAGGCAGCTTTGCTCCCCATAGACGGAATCCCACGGTGTATACTCACTGTTGCCCCCCCCCAAGTATTTTGTCATGTCTGTTGAAAGGTAACCCTCCATGGGTATGGAAACACCACCAATTGTTTTAATAGTCTTTTGTAATGGACACCAGTGCTCTCTCTGTTTTGTTTTGTTTCCTTTTGGGGGAGAGCAGAGGTGAGGGGTTAATAACAAGCTTTTATAGTTCACTTTGTGACAATGTTTTAATTTTTAAAAATAAATAACTAGGATTGGAATAGCTGGACAAATGTTAAGTGTATGTCTGGGGTTTTTCGTTTGTTAGTTTTGTTTTTTCAAGGTAGGGTCTTGCTCTAGCCCAGGCTGACCTGGACAATTCACTATGTGGTCTCAGGGGGGCCTGGAACTCGTGGCGACCCCATGTCTTGTTTTATAAGGAAGTATGAGAACTGTGTTCTCAGTGACTCCTACTGAGCTGTATCTGAGATGACAGTCTCTTATTTTGTATGTTTGATACATTTTGATACATTAAAAAGGAGAACTATTATTCCATCTGTAATTCATCTACAGAGATAGCCTCTTGGAGTGGGAAGAGGTCCCAGGGGGATTGTGGCAGGTGCCTGGCATCTTCCTGGCATTGTCATGCTCTCTGCCCACCTCAATCACGCCCAGGGTCCTAGCCTTTGTTGACCTTCACAGGACACTTACCGCTGGCACTCGCCGGCATGTAGGATGAGCTCGGTGTTGCTCCTGGCACTGACTGTCAGCTCATGCTCTGTGGAGTTGAAGACGTCCAGGAGCAGGTGACACTGTCGGGTGCTGTATGGAAAGACAGAAGAAAGCTCAGAATCCTCTGACTGCAGAGGAGTGACTTAGCCCTTTTCTCCTCCAGGGACTTCCCACTATTTGAAGCTACGCAGCAGTGGGAGTTCTCAAGATGCCAAAGCCTCTGGCCATGTGCTCACAACTTCATAGCCCGTTCATGAACCAAATGACCTTGGAAGGTAACTCTAATCTCAAAGCCACAGAAGACTAGAATAGCTCACCCTTAAGCAAGATTATCTAAACACTTTGAATACAGTGTCACTCAATAAATGCTATGCCCAAATGAGGAAGTCTTTGAGTACCCAGCACAGAGAAAGGGCCTGGCCACTGAGCATGGAGACCCAGGCCATAACTGTGTCCAGGAACTCCACCTTACTCTTCTTCAGGGCTGCAGCAGATAATCTACATTAACTCACCAGCACCCTGTTTGCTTCCTGCAGGGTGGGAAGTGAAGTGATCTCCAACTTCTTACAGCAAGGGTGCTCTGAGGGGAAGAGTCCCAGCTAGAGTCACAAGCTTCAAAGACTTTCTACCCCAGATAACAGGTAGCTTCTACCCTTCAGCCACCCTTATTCCCCTTTCTTGCTCCCCAGGAAGGAGCTGGATGCCTTGAAGCTTGGCAACCATTTTGAGACAATGAGAACAAACCATGGGCTGCAGATGGCAGAGTCTGGGCACCTTCGGGAGAAGCTGTGGTGCCCCACTGCCTCCTTCCTCTGCACTTCCTAGCTGCATGGCTGGAATAGTTTTAAAAGCCAACAGTCCATGCCTCATTTGTGTAGTCACTATTTGTTAGTTCTCTATTATGGTTGAGAGCTTGCCCAGAACTAACACAACCTTCCAAATAAAGGCACAGTGAGTCGCTAAGTGGAGACAGCATGGCCATGGCTGGAGCAGACCCGGAGGAGGGCGAGAGGGCAGAGGCACTGTTCTCAGAGAAGCGGGGAGAAGCATTTGCCATGAAGTGAGGCAAACATGCAGACACACCACTGTATGCTGGGTTATCTCCAGCTCTGTGTGACATCAAAACATGACCTTCCAGAGGGCATCTGACTTCTCTAGTGTATCCCCCAGAGTCAGAGGCAGGGCTGCTGGCTGACTGGAAAGCCAAGCTGCAGGAACAGGAGGCTGCTATGCACTCTGCCCTCTGCATTTGCTTCCGACAGCCCTGGGAGGGAGCTATGGCCAATGCTCTGCCTAGAGGGAGGGGAGGTCATGAGAGGACCATATGCTGGGGTGGGCAGAGACGAGACTCCAGACTCAGCTAAGCTGCCTTGCCTTCACCACAGGCAGAGACCTGGGCTCCATGGTCACACCTGTCCTCTGCTCCTTTGAGAGAATAAAGCTGAGGTGCAGGGAGTTACAGGAACACATCTGGAGCTCATACATCCTCACACAAGGGCCAGGAACACCTGAAATCAAGTCTATCTGCATGTGCATGTGTGACTACTCAAGGAAAGGAGGCCAAGGCACCTGGTATAGATGGTGCCACACGTCTTCAGATGACAGCTCCCTGCCAGCTTTTATAGGGGTTCGAGGATGGGGGCGTCTCCCTTAGAGATTTGGACTCAGAAAATACTCTCATGTTCTGCCAGATGCCTCTGAGGGCCTCTTCACTAAGCTTCCAGGCAAAGGTGCTTCCATGAATGATATCTTTCCAAGACTCGAGTATACATTGTTTTCTCTCACAGAACCCGCACTTGAGACTCTGTGCAGGAATGCCCAGCATCAATACACGATTTGTTTTTGTGCTTGTGGTTTTTCTGCCTCGATGTCTGAATGTGGGGGCGTCCGGAGCTAGGTACTGCTCCTAGCTGCTGACTTGATAAGGTTATCGGTGCATCTTTTTTTCCTAGCTGTCCCTCACAAATTAATTCCCTTCCCAGAATGCAGCGGCATTTGCGCACACTGTAATATCATTTGCTCTGTGTATCTTTCCACATCACTTTGGTTTTCTTTTCTTTGTGCTCTCCTGGAACACACAGTTTACTTTTAATTTTTGTTTGCTTTTTCTTTTGCTTTGTTTTTCTGGATCCATCTGTTTGAAAAGTAGAGAAGTCCAAGAAAGCAGCATAGAAGAACGGAGCCCAGAGCAAGACTCTGAGGACAGGTATACCTGCCTGGCTTCGGAAAGAGAAGAGGCAAAACCCAGTGTATGGAAGAACGCAGTTATTTTGAGTCTGGGGTTGAACTGGGTGAGGGGGTCTGGCTGCTTGGTAGCACCCATTAATTGCAACACCCTGGCACCTGAGTGAGAGGCAGCCTCCACACACTGTTACACAGTGTTCTCTCAGCACAAATGAGAATGCATCAGTTAATTCATCTAACAGACATGTTAAGTCCTTCCTGTGTGAATGGGTACACGTGCAGAATGGACCCGTGAAAGGAAGGCGAGGTCTCTGCTTTCATTTTATACAGAGGAGAAGGAGAGGGATTACAAAATAAAAATTTTAGTCTTTTATGTAAAATTTTTTAAAAATGGGCTCAAAGGTTGTTAAATAAAGGAGCAACACATGATTGATAACATTTCTACATACTAACTAAACATAGTAACATGGTTAAATTCTTAAGAACATCAATTTATAAGAGCAATGCCGCCCAGAGGGCTATGGGAAAAGAAAGATGCAAAAACATGTAAGTAAGACATTTACAAAGAATATTGTGAAGTTTTATGGAAAGATCAGGAAAGAGGACAAATGCATAAAGAAATGTATTAGGCTCAGCAATGGGAAGACAATATTTATAAGAAGTCGCCATTTTTCCAATGAGTTTTCCAAATTCAATTCAACTCAAAAAAACAGTGCTAACCAAGTTTTGGTTTTGGTGAAATCTGACCTGCTACAGATCTATCTAATTCTACAGGCAAGAGCAGAGCACTAACAGTGCTGAGGGAAAGGAGTGGCCTCTGGCATCACGAAGTACAAGGCTAAGCATGAAGATGGTGGTCCCAGAGCAGCAGCAGGTTAAGTACAGGAGATAGCCCGAGGCAGGCCCGTGAATCTGAGGCTGCTGGATTAGTAATGAGAATGTACAGTAAAGATGCAGGGGGCTCAGTGGATAAAGCTCTTGCCACACATGTGTAAGTACCTGGGTTCAAAACCCTAGACCCCACATGAAGGTCAGAAGCCTTGGAGGGCTTCTGTAATCCCAGCATGCAAACAGTGAGATGGCAGGTGGAGGCAGGAGAATTTCATGGAAGCCTGTGGACCAGCTAGCTACCCTGGAGAGTACCTCAGCAAGCATCCACAAGAACGAGAGATCCTGCCTCAAAACGGAGTAGAAGGTGAGGACTGACAGACACCCCAAAGCTGTCCTCTGATCTCCAAAAGTGTGCTGTGGCTACCACATGCTGGGGTGAGCTTTGCAGTGATATAGCGGCTTCTGTGACACCCATGTTCCTGTAATTAATCCCAATAAACTCACGAGTTCACCCAACTAGACTTGGGTGGCACCATCTCTGTGGTCTGTCATCTGTGCCCTGGCTGGGTGAACAGACATTTGTTCACATCTCCCCAGGAAAAGTCACACAACACAAGCTAGCTGTAAAAAAAAAGAAGTATTTTAACTTTAAAAAATGGGAGGAACAGCTCATGGAAACAAAGATATCTCAAATGAGTGAGTTATAATATATAAAATAGGAAGGAAAGACTAAGGTGCTTGGCTTTACTAAAGTTAGGAAATTCAGTATAAATGGAAAACATTAGAAACCAATGCAGACAAGCTACTTTGAAAGATATTTGAATTACATTAAACAAACAAAAAAAAACCCTCTGAATTCTGATTTTAGGGAGAATTCCTACAAATAAGCAATGAATCAGTAGAAAAATCAGGAAAAGGGTAGAAGTTGACAACTGAACTAGAGGAAAGCCACTGGCAATAAGTAGAGGCTCTATCGAGCCAGCTCCAGCCAGGGAGAGAAATCAAACCTGAGGACACCATTCATTCCCTACTCAACATAATGGAAATATTTAAAAGTGTTCCAGGACCGAGGGCTGGCCAAAATGTACAACAGAAAATGAGGGAATGTGGGAATGCTCGTTCACAGACTGGAGAGACAAAATTGGAACAATTCCTCTTATGAAGAAGTCAGGATAATCTAGTCAAACTGTGGATGAACACATATGCACCTAATGTGCACATCAACAGAAGTACATCAATGGAGATCAGATACCACAGACAGCTACGTGTAAATCAGTGGAGAGCAGATACCACAGACAGCTACATGTACACTATTGGAGAGGAGGTGCCACAGGACAGATACCATCAGTGGAGAGTGGATACCACAGACAGCAATGGACACCATTGGAGAGGAGGTGCCACAGGACAGCTATAACAGCAGCAAACACAATAGAATGAATGTTAAAACTGTGTGGGAGACAGACCTCCACCTTCTACTTTTGTTTCCAACTATTGGATCATGTTAGAAAAGCTATTTAGAAGTCACTTAGAATGTCTTAACCTGGGATCCCTCAGAAATCAGGGCATGAGGAAAGGGCTTGTAGGAAGCTGGGCTCGGAGGCAATGAGCTCGACATGCTCCCAAGCTGGCCATCCCGGGACAGCAGGAAATCCATCTGAGGAGTCTTTTGGGGGCACTCAGGGGACCTTCTTCAGAACTAAGCACCCAAGTGCCAACAGGGATAATTTCTACACCAACTCTTGCCTTCACAGTCCCCAACAGGGTCAGCTTTTATACTCATGCATAAAGTGTGCAGTGGGGACCCAGAGTCACCCATTCCTAAGAGCCTTGGAAAGCCATTTAGAATATTCCAGAAAGCAAGAGATGCTGAACATTGCTGAGGCAAGATACTCTCTAGTCGTACCTGTACAAACTGGTTGCTATGGCAACAGCTAGTGTGAAAAGTAGGCTATGATATGGGGCAGGTCACAAGACTCATAACACAAAAAGTTTTCAAAAATTAAGCATATCTCCTAGAAACAGCAACAGGGATTTTTTTTAATTACTTCAGATTTGATGGCAAAGAAGGGCGTCCCCAAAGAAATGATGCTTTATTTGAGACTCAAATGACAAGAAAGCCATCCTGTGAAGGTCTCGGAGGAAAGCTTTCCAGAGAGAATATACAATTAATGGAAAATCTTAAGGCACAGTGTGATCACAAAACAGAACAAGGGGAGAGAGCGGCATAAGATTAATGACAGAAGAAAGTTCATAGGAAATATTGATTTTATTCTAAGCATGATAGGAAGCTATTCTGAGAGTTTTAAGCAGATGAGTGACATGAATTGGTTTATGTGGGGGACAAATGACATGCTCCAATTCTGGAAAAGATGGAGTAAGCACAATCTACCTGACTCTCCCTCCTACTGACTGAAAGCACATTCCCTCTACAATCCCAGCTGGATCGGATGGAGTCAAAGACTCAAGACAACAAATCAGGGGAGCACAGGAGAAATCCAAGTTCTCAGATGAGCATGAAGTCCATCTCCCTACTGTCCAAGACCTAAACTGAAAGTCGTGTGGAGCTCAGAGCCTGCGCTCAAACTCCAGGCATGTAGTGACACGTGCAGAGACACAGAACCTCTATTCCAGGCCTGAGCAGTGGGGAAGGTTCCATGAAGTGCTAGCAGAAGGAGAACCATGCATCCCCAGCCTCTGGGGAGCATGATGAGCAGATAGCACATCAAATAGGTGTGCTGTGCACACCTACACCACCCCTCTCCTGGAAGCCCAGGTCCACCGAGCCACAGTGCCAGCCCTAATCGCTGGGATCCTCCTCCCTGTGCCTTGAGTCAATTAGACCCACAAAGACACATGCAGGTGGGAATCACATCTAGCTCTGTAGCAGGCACACAGAGAAGAGGACAGGAAGTGAACATCCTCACCAGGACACAGCACAGGAAGTCAGTCCAGCTAACATGAGCTGGGGGCTCAGCTCTGGGGATGTCACAGAGTAGGGTGCGGGTAGATGCTGGGAACACCACAAATGCTTTGAACCCGGAATAGCGGCATGGCCCATAAAAGGCACACAGGACAACACTGAAACCAAACACCAAAAACTATTGTGGGGTACCTGCTCAAACAAAAGCATCAGTGTTCTCAGGATCAGGCAGGACCCCAGTGTCTCATCACATCCAGTGAAAATGTCCAGAATATCATCAAAAACAACTTGGCACAAGAAAATACAACTCCCCTACAGGAAGAAATCAGCAGACAGGAGCCTTAAGATGACCACTCACAGAGAAAGCTGTGAGGGCTGGGAGAGGGCTCAGTGGGTAATGTGCCTACTGTGAAAGCAGGAGGAACTGAGCTTGGATCTGCAGCACCCACATAAGATGCTAAGCACAGCAGTGTTCACTGAAGAGGTGGAGACAGGAGGATCCCCAGAGCTCACCAATAAGCCTGACTGAACCTAGAGCTCAGTGAGAGAGTCTGTCTCAAAAGTAAAGTGGGGCTGGAGTTAAGGCGCTTGTCTGTAAAGCTTGCGACCCAGTACTGGGGGAGGCAGAGACCAGGTCATCACAGGGGCTCATGGATCATAATCAGTCTCAAGGAGACAAGTGAGGAGCAACAGAGGAGGACACCAGCCTTCTCTCCTGGCCTCTGCAGGCACGCACTCACACAAACATACACATACGCAAAAGGTTAAAGGCAGAAACCTAGAATCATAGCTGGTGATGCCAACTTTCTTTTGTGGAAAGTTCAAGGAGACACAAAATCAGCAAAGGCATCAGAGCATGAAGGGCCACCACAACTGATGGACACAAATGGTGAAACTCCACCCTCCAACTTCAGGACACACACACACACACACACACACACACACACACACACACACACACACACGGTGCATGAAACATGCACAGAATAAGGTCAAACCCAATTTAAAAGACCAGAAGGCACACAAAGTATGTCCTCAGACCAAACATGGCCAATCTGGAGAGCAGTGACAAAAGGATGTCCAGACTCTTACAGACATATGGAAACCAACGCACTTCAAAATAGCTCTCTGCTAAAAAGGGAACTTAGAAATCTTCTGGGAGTGTATTCAAATGTGTAGGGTGGAGCTAAGGCAGTGCCCAGGAGAAAATGGACAGCACTGAATGCCTCAGAAGAAAAGCTCTGACCTTGAAACTGTAAAGAAAAAAGAACAAAAATCCAAGGCAAATACAGGAAGAAAAAAA
>PVHP010003491.1:0-78486 GCA_004024765.1 Zapus hudsonius
TGAACTTTTTGAAGCTTGATTTTTTTAACTTCTTAAAACTTAATTTACAACATATTTAGTGCTATGATATTACTATGCACTTCACATGACCACTATTTCCTGCTTTAACCCAATTGTGCATATATTTCCCATCAAAATGGTGAACTTTGGCTCCCTCTGCCCACGCAGAGCTTCTTAAAGTCAAGGTCTCTGTGGGGCTTTGTGGCCAAGCTGGGGACATTGGTAATTGTGAAACTTGGGACTCATGACAAGTTTTAACATTTGAGACTGTTTAGGACTATTTATTATTTACTTGTATGTGTGGGTGCATGTGTACATGTTCATGTGTATATGGGTATGCATTTGTGAGTGTGTGTGTGTATGAGTGTGTGTGTGTGTGTGTGTGTGTGTGTGTGTGTGTGTGTGTGTGTGTAAAGGCTACATGTGTCATCACCAGAAGCATTGTCCATTGTCCACCTGGCCACCGTTTTTCTGAAATAGATTCTCTCCTTTGCTTGTTCCTCACCAACTAAGTTAGACTGGCTGGTTAGTGTGCCCAAGGAATTTCCTGTCTCTACCTCTGTGGTACTGACATCACAGGAACATCCCACCATGCCTGACATTTTTTAAATTGTTTAAGTATTTATTTCCATTTTAACGTTTTCATATACGTAAATCATCCTGTAGGCCATTTCAAAACAAACCCTAGAGCCTATTCAAGACCTCCTTAATAACCATGTAAGCCTCGAGTCTGCCTTTAAGATGTATGTTTTCTACCTTGTTTCTAAAATGGTTATGCCTTTAGCAGTACAGATTTGAGGTTGAAAAGCCTAATACACCTGACATTTTTACATGGTTACTGAGGATCAAACTGAGTCCTCACAACTCAGCCATCTCCCTAGTCTTTAAAAAATAACCAAATCCAGCTGACATCTATTATTTTTATCTGAAACCAAAAAGTTAGGGAGCATCTTATCTATGCTCTGAGGTAAGATTCAAACTCACAAACAATTTAGCAGCTTAACTGATCAAAAGCATGTGGCCCAGGCGTAACACATACCTGTAGTCCCAGCACAGTGGAGGCTGAGGCAGAAGAATCACAAGCTCAGGCCAGTGTGAGCTACATAGTGAGTTCAAGGCCAGCCCTGACGACAGTATGACCCTGACCTCAAGCATCTCTTCAAATACACTAAATAATAAAGTGATACAGTACACTGTTATAAGGATTAAATCATTAGCTTGTCATCATCAGCGGTTTCTACAGTTTCTAAGTTTTTCTTATAAGGGTTACTGTTGTACTTATAAACTTCATTTTAACATTTCATAGGCATAATTAATGTAATGGAATTCATAATTAAATCAGGACCCTGAGTATTGCAGCTCTCTGGGCCTTTATTAAATTTTGACAATATCTTGATTAGACTCACTTGCTGTGTCACTTGTATGGTTCTCTGCCTTCTCTTTTGCATGCTTCATCAGCTAAGTTGCAATGTCATTAATTACCTGGATCCACCGTAGATGAGCTACTCCTAAAAAGTGCATTTTCATATATGCCAGTAGCCTAGCTCACTGCCTTGTGTATAACAGCAACTCATTAAATTATTTTGTCACTTCAATCAGAATCTGTAGCAGGAATTATTTGGCTATAGTTATGTCTCATTTCCTGAAATGCCTATAATCTTCAAAATTATTTCTAAAGTATTTCTATAAAACAACACTTTTCTACACTCTAAAAGTTAAGTCTTTCTTGGAGCTAAAATCTAAAATTGATTTTGTTGAAATTTTTCAGAGACTTCAACACACGGCATTCAGAGTGCTGTATTCCAAATATTTTTGCAAACTCAGTTTCACAACTTATGGCATGAATAGTACTATCACCTCCAGGAGGCCTGTTTTGCTCACTCTTTCCTCTGAAACATGACTCCATTAGAAGAAGAAGTCTAGGGCAATAATTTGCCAAGTTTGTTCTGTATTTCACTATATCTCCATGTTTGATAATTATTTTGTGTATGTGGCTATTTTCTCAGCTTTGAAATCATAGGCCTTTGCAGAGGAGGTACTATATCAGATTTTTCCAGGAAGTATATCCATAACAAGGTAAAACTTGAACAAATGAAACATAATTATAACCTACTACCTGAGATGTGGATACTATCTAACTTGTTCATTCTACCTTTCACCAAACCCCAAGGATAAAAAGTCTATGTTTGGCAGGTAAATTGACTATAAATTTCCATTCTTTAGAGTCTAATCCCAGTTTCAGCTCACTTAATGACTCCTGCCACCTGGTCATCTTATCTGAAGGGCTGTACTGAGCAAGGTTGTAAAGCTCTACTAAGGTTAAACAAGAAAATCACCATTATCCATTAGAAATACCCGCCAAGAAAAGCTTAGAGACTGGCGTGACTCACCTTGCATCATCAGCAATGTTCACAATGGTTCAGGCGACCAGACCTCATCATTGAAGCTTCTACCTGCAGCAGCCAGTGTCTTTCAACTCACTCATTTTCAAGTTCATGGCCAGAGGCAAATATACAGAAAATCTTTGGGGTAGAGAAGTCATAAATTTAATATGAGGCAAGTGAAAAAAATCAAAGCCATCATTTTCATCTGTTCATTTTCAATATGTGGTTTATTATATCTTTAAGAGAGAAGAAAAAGCAAGTTTTCTCAACACCAAAAATTTAAATATTGTATTAAAAATGAAGCAAGGCTGGGTGTGGTGATGCACGCCTTTAATACCAGCACTTGGAGGCAGAGGTAGGAGGATCAGTGAAAGTTCAAGCATAGCCTGGGCCTGCAGAGTGAGTTCCAGGTCAACCTGGGCTAGAGTGAGACTCTAACGCAAAAAAAAAAAAAAAAAAAAAGCCAGTCTTTCGGTATTTTAATGAAGTTTTTTTTTTCCTTCTTTTTTCTGTTATGAGTACGAAAACTGGGATGGTTAGGACAAAATAATAAAACAACTTCATTCTATTCAAATTATTCAGGATTATAATTTCAGAGTACATTCTTACTCAGATTCTATTGGAGCAATGGACAGGAATGGGTGCTTCATTGAACCATAGCAGAGTTAGATTTACTCTCCCACCCCTCCAAACTATGAAATCTAGAGAAAAAAATCTAGGTATTATATGCATGTATAATAACATTTAAAATCTCCAGATTCTGGGGTTGGGGAGATAATTCAATGCAAGCTTGAGTACCTGAATTCGGATCCCCAGAACCCACCAAAAGTCTGTAAGCCCAGCCTGCCTAGGGTGAAAAGGGAGGTAGAGACAGGATCCACTGGAAGCTCACAGGCCAGCTAGCCTAGAAAACACAGCTATGAACAATGAGATTCCCTGCCTCAGACAAGGTAGAAGGCGGGGATCAACACCACAGGATGCCATGCAAGCATCCACACTCACACACATAAACACGCGCAAACACATACACACATGAACAACAACAAAAAATATATACAAATTTCAAAATGTCTTCTCCCCACCTGACACCTGAGAAGAGCATGTGGTATTTTTAACCACAAATGCTCTATTGGACACTGCAGGGGTTGAACTGAAAAGAGCTATTGTCTGCATCTAACAAAATAATTATTACATTAGTTTAATGTAATAATATCAAAATAGCAAACCCAAGGCTGGAGAGATGGCTCAGTGGTTAAAATGCCTGGGTTTGATTCCCCAGTACCCATGAAAATCAGATGTACAATTGGTGCATGCATGCATCTAGCATTCATTTGAAGCAACTGGAGTCCCTGGCACACAAATATATTTTAAAAAATAGTAAACATTTTTTTCACTTTCTTTTGAAAATGCTGAAGAACTTTGGGAACATCCACTCAGTAATCATTAGAGAGCTCTTCAATGTGGATGAAGATTCACTTACTCCAAACTGAGCCTCTTTCTATGACACTCATTTTCTCATAATAATAATAATAATAATAATAATAATAATAAGCTCTCAACAATAAAGCAGACTTAAAACTCACCCAACACGACTCAGGGAACTAAGTAGAAGAGGGGGCAGAAAGATTGTAAGAGCCATGGTGGGGAAGAATATCCAGAGACATTTCTCCCCTCAACAACAACAACACATACACACACACACACACACACACACACACACACACACAAAGCCTGGCTACTGCTTGTACAATCCATAACCCCCCACCCATGGACCATCCCAGCAATCCCACTGAGGGGAGCCCTCAGTGGGTTGGAGCCAGAGAGGAGGGAAATAGGTGTACTGACACAGGACTTGTTAATACTGTGTGTGTAATTGTTAACAATAATTATTGACACAGAACTTGTTAATACTGTGTTTCTAATTGTTAACAATAAATATTTTTTTAAAAACTGACTTTTTTGTGCCCTCCCCACAATTGCAAATAATCGCAAGCAGGACCTTTCTTATGGTGAAAATAAGCCAAAGGTCTTAAGAGAGGAAGTCTGTGATTTTCACATGCAGGGGGTGCCCTGGAGAAACAGAAAGCAATGACAGGGAATGGTTTTCTAAGACCATTATTTGTTTTGTTCCTTAGGACAGTATTGCATCTGATGGTCCTGAGACACCCTGAAGACACACGGAAAGAAATGACTCTATAGCTCACATCCCAGCCACTTCTCTTTCTCTGATAATAGTCCCACTGGGAGGTAGAGTTTTTCTTAGGTAGCCCGTGTATATTTTTAGATATTCGGGTTGCCATTGCCTACTCCAGAGAAGCTGTTTCTCACTTCTATGTGTATAGCCCATTTCCCGGGAAAATACAATTTATTCCAATTGGAGAATCCAAGGCTGCCGCTGGTGAGTCTAATGTGCTCACTAACTTGAGGAGATCGTGATAGTCATTGCCTTAACAGCCAAATTCCAGGGAATATGGTGTCCTAATTGTATTGACTGGCTGAACAAAGATTTGATAGACAGAGCCCACCTGAGCTAGTGATCTCTACTATGGTCTTCACTCTGGCTTCCCCAATCAGAATTTGGTTCATATTCCACAAGCCTGAAAGTTTGTGACTTTGATGAAATGAATTGAGATAAAGCTGATTGAACCACCATGGTCCAATAAGTAGTTTACTGACAAATGGCTGACAAATATTTATGCAAATATGTCTGCATATAACAAAATTTAAAAATCAGAGATAATTAGCATTGCTATTTATGTTTTGGTTTAGTTATTTTTATTTATTTATTTATTTATTTATTTTTCATGCTTGTGTGTGCTATGATGGGGTATATGCAAGTGCATGTATCCATGCATCCCACGTGTTTGCTTGTTGTGGCCAGAACTGACCTTCGTGTGTCACACTCCATGGATCTCCCACACATTCTTATTTGAGCCACAGTCTCCTAGTGATCCCAGAGATTGCCAGTTGTTCCATGGGCAGCAGCTATCATTGGATCTCTACTCCCTTACAGAACTGGGGTTACAAACCTATGTGGTCATGCCCAGCTGTCAATGTGTGTCCTGGGGAATGTCTCTTGGGCCTCCTCAGGCCCTCATGCTTGGGCAGGAATTTGAGAGTTGATAACATCATTTCATCTAAACCAAAGGTAAAAGAACATGGTTAATCACTCCAGTGGTTTAACATGCAAGTGCAAATAATAATAATAATAATAATAATAATAATAATAATAATGATGGGGGATTATGCATATTATCTGGCTCTGGCTCAGGTGTATTTATGTGGTCCTAATATTAAAGATCTGAATATTGATAATGATGGAAGTAAGATCATCTGTATTGGGATGAGGAAGTAAGATAAGAAAGTGGTATCAGAGATCTAAGTGCTCAACTCCCATTAGGAAAATCAATAGTTAATAAATAACAGAAGAAAAAGAAGAAGGAGGAGGAGGAGGAGGAGGAGAAGGAGGAGGAGGAGGAGGAGGAGGAGGAGGAGGAGGAGGAGGAGGAGGAGGAGGAGAAGAAGAAGAAGAAGAAGAAGAAGAAGAAGAAGAAGAAGAAGAAGAAGAAGAAGAAGAAGAAGAAGAAGAAGAAGAAAAGAAATAACAACAAAACTTTGTTAAAGGTAAAAAAAAAAATCAAAAACTAGTAACCCAAACCTGCTAATCACAGACAAGATGGTGGCAGCCCAAGCAGCACTCAGAAGGTATGGAACCATCCACCCTGAGGAGTAAGGTGTTCAGTGGGAAGCCATTGAAGAGTCACCAGTTCTGGAGTTATTTGGAGACCCAGGCAGCATTGCACCATCAATGCGTCTCTCCTGTGACTATTCTAATATTGTCTTACTTTCTTCACATTAATAGATCCCCTTCCCCCCAGATATTCCGTAAACATGCCCCCTGTCTTAAATCTCCTTTTTCCTCTAGTGAAAAGAAAGCACTGTCTCTCACCTCCTCTAAGACATAACACCGTCATCTTGGCTATAGACACAACCCGACCTCTGACATGTGGGTCACAGGGATCATGATTACCTGTGTTGTGTTTCAGGAACTTGGAAGTCACTTTTGCCACACTTAGATCTTCTGAACCCAGTCACACTCTGCTCCGTCCTGCACAGGTTGGTGATCATTAAACTCTACCCTCAGGCTGTCCTACTTGGAGCACTATCTTCTGGGCATGCCTCCATGACTTTTTAAAAATATCTTTATTATGAATAAGTATATCCCTTGTATGAACAAATCTTGTAAAGGTGTCCCTGTTTTCCTCCTCTCTGTCCCCTACCCACTGGGGTCCTTCCTCGGTGCCCATACAGGATCTGTCCATAGAATAGGGGGTTATGAACTTCACCAGAGGTAGCCAGTTTTTCGTTCGTTCTTTTTTTTTTTCCTTTTATTTCTCCCCCCTCCATGACTTTTGATGGGCACACACAGAACTCATTATTTCACTTTTCCTTCTGTTCCCACACCTCGGAACATCCTGATTTATTTATACCATAAATAACCTCAAACCCATATCTTGGCATAGACTTTGAGGTTTGGGGTTCCCACCTCTTCACATCTAGCAGCCTAGTAAATAGACT
Organism: Zapus hudsonius; assembly: GCA_004024765.1. Taxonomy (NCBI): domain Eukaryota; kingdom Metazoa; phylum Chordata; class Mammalia; order Rodentia; family Dipodidae; genus Zapus; species Zapus hudsonius. Next base: position 6,963 of record PVHP010003491.1, read on the forward strand.
CTGCCTCCTTTGCAAAGCCTGTTGATTCAGAGATCCTGTCCAGTGAGCAGAAGAAACCTGGTTTGTTAAAACTGACTCTCTCCGTGTCTTATGGTAGACAGACATTTATCCTATTCATGAGGTCTGACCCTCATGACCCAGTTAACTCCCAATCCCATCCCAACATGAGCTAAGATTTCAGCATAAGAAATTTGAGAGAAGAGACATTTAGTCCAAGACATGCAGCTGCTATGATTTGGGGGAAGGAATGACTTCCCCTTGGACTACTTGAGGCAGGGCTACTAGGTGTCAGGTGACCTTCCAGGGTTTCCACAACAGCAGCGGAAAGTAGCAGAGTAACTAACATGAACTGCACAGTCCCAAGCCTCCATTCCTCCTTCCCTCTCTGGGTTGCTCCCCGGTGTCTTCCAAGCACCCCCACCTTGTACATTCCATCTGGATGCCCAGACACCAATTACAATGGCTTAAAATATTACCTAGCCAGACAACCTACAAATAAGCCTTCCAAAGGCAAGCAATAACAAAATACATATGGAACTCTTAATCTAGATTATAAAAACAAACTGTTTTCTATGGGAAACAAAACCTGTGGAGACAGACTTTAACAATAAGCAGGGCCGAGTGGTTTAATTCCACAGAGCTATAACTTCAAACCTATCCATTCCAGACCAGAATTTTTTTTTCCAGACAATATAACATAATATAAGATAGTGTTCCAGAACAAAAGGAAAATACTCTCCAAAGACAGATTTCTCCTTCTGAGTGTTAACCCTATGTGAGTGTATGAAGTTGGTTATATTTTTGTACAATTATACAAACACACACCTTGTTGATTTTCTTTCTACGGAAAACCCTGACTAACACACTCATTTTATTTTATTTTTGAAGATGCATTTGTGTGGTGTGGTGTGTGTACATGTGCGTGCAGGAGAAGAACACAGGGTGTGTCCCTCCACCCCATTGCTCATCCACCTTGAGATGGAGTCTCTCACTGATTCAGAAACTTGCCATTTTCATGAGCCTCAGCAATTTTCCGAACTCTTTTCCTCACAATGCTAAGGTTACAGACATGCATAGTCATGGCCAAGATTTATGAAGGTGCTGGGAAAGCAAACTCAGGTGGTCTCAAACCCCCTCAGGCCCTCATGTTTGTGTGAGAAGTGCTTTCTTCTGCTTAGACATCTCTAGCCCAGCACTACTTTTTTGGGAGGGGGGGGTAGCATTATAATTTTATAAACACTTTTCTAGACTTCTCAAAATAATTTCTTAGTTCAGACCAAACCAAGGTCATCATTTTATATTAACATAAAGCTCTCCATTGAAATAAGACATTTCAATAAGCGTTAATGTTTTAGGGCCACAGATCGTGAGAAGGGGCTTATTTATAAAAGGTCTGAAGAAGAATGGAGAAAGAGAAGTCACTAGAGGAATTTCTGTAAACAGTCGAAGCCACCCATTGACACTTCATACAAAGAGAGATGAGTTACTTTCTCTAGAGAGAAGATTCACATATTGATCCTGTAGTGAAATCCTATGTACTGAAGGAAGTGGCGCTAAACAAATAATATGGTGAGAAATGTTTGATAAATGTGTATCTCTTGGCAATTTCACATGGTGAAATGAGATTGAAATACTCAGGAAATGGGATTAATAGCCCAGCTGGCAATGTGGCATCTTGAAAAATGGCTGCTGACCATGTGATGTGTGACTGCAATTCCTGAGGAGTAACTTTCCACAGAGAGTGCTGGTAATTTGCTATTAACTGTGACGAGTTAATGACACTAAGTTCATTTGTGGGCATTGTTGTTATTTACATCTTATCAACAAACATCACAGAAGGAAGAACTGCTTGGGAATCTCAAGCGGGAGCTGTACTATGACTTCTACCTTGTTGCAGTCAGCTTTCTGTTGCTGCACAGAAAGAACCCAAGCAAAGGCGGCTTGTGGAGGAATGGGTTTATTTGGCTTATGGACTCGAGGGGAGACTCCATTCTGGCAGGGAAAACGATGGCATGAGCAGAGGGCTGGACATCACCTCTGCCACAGCACTGCAAACAGCGGCAGGAAGGTGTGCCAAACACTGGCAAGGGGAAGCTGGTTTATAACCCCATAAGCCCGCCCTCAACAACACAGCTTCATCGAAGTTGTAAAACCCAAACTGCCATCAGCTGAGGATAGATCTATCAGAACACATTCAACTGTTTGTGGGGGACACCTGTATCAAACCATGACATACCTTCACTGCAAAACAGGTGCTTTCTCAGAGACACCCAGGTAACAAGGCAGGAGGTCTTACTCAGTGGGTAGAAGTCATTTCTCCTTAACTCCAAACCTCTTAACAATCTCTATTTTTCCTTATCTGTAAAAACGTCTATGCCACAGGACACTGGTGAAAACAAAGCTGTATATTCCATGTAAGGCATATAGAGCTATTCTTGGCATTTCCCTTGCTCTCAGCAAGCTACAGCCGCTATTACTACCTGCTTGCCTAAGAGCTCTGTCCAGGGTCATCACTAAAGGAAGATGCAGCTTTTCTATTATCAGATCCACCACTTTGCCTGGCCTGGACACCACACGACTGACAGCATCTCCTTGGACTTCACTCAAGGCATATGATGCACATATTAACTGATTCATATTGAATAAGAATAACGACTGTCTGTAAGCAGGAGTCTCAACTCTTCAAGGGTTAGTAACCGCTCTTGAAATATTGTATTTAGGACCTACAGTGTTTATATTTTCTCTCCTTAACAAAACTAAGATTTGTTTTAAATAATACATTTTAAAATTCAGACTTCGTTGATGTACTGTACAATTCCAGTATGCTCCATCACAGTTCTTTCCTGCTTTCCTTGCTTCAATGTCTAATGTAAAGCTAATTGATTTTTATTATTGAAAACCTCAACTGTGGATAACAAGACAAAAGGAAAAAGAACTTGGACAAGACAACTTCTTATTGGATTCAGCACTGTAGTTACCCCTCAATAACATGGAAAATCAGACTCTATGCCTCAGTCATTATGCAGTCCGTAAGTCAACTGGCCCACAAAATGTCTTAAGTTTAATACCTGTAGTGGTTTGATCCAGGTGTCCCCAATAAACTTAATGTATTTTGAATGTTTGATCCCCAGCTAATGGCAGTTTGGGAATTGTAACCTTCTTGGGACTGTGTTGTTGGGGTTTTGCTTATTGGGGTTATACATGGCTTCCCCTTGTCAGTGTTTCGCACACCTTCCTGCCTCTGTTTGCTGTGGCAGAGGTGATATCCCTCCCCTCATGCCTTCATTTTCTCTGCCATAATGGAGTTTCCCCTCAAGACTGTTAGTCAAAACCATCCATTCCTTCCATAAGCTGCTTTTTGATCAGGTTCTTTTCCACACAGCAACAAGAACTACAAGAGATTTGGTACCAGAGAATGATCCAACTGTCGCTGTTAGGGCCCTGATTCTGTGGCTTTGGCCTTTTGGAACTGATTTGCAGGAGGAAGGTGGGCAGATTGGAAACCTTGGCCTAAGAGATGCCTTGCAATGCTGTAAGTACAGCTTGATGGGCCACTCTGGTCAGAGTTGGAAAGACCTGAATGCAGTAAGGACTATGGACTGTGAGGTTTGGTTTGTGAGGGTGAGAAAGAGCTTTGTCAGGACTGATCTAAAAGCACTTTGCCTGAGAGGCTTGCTGCGCACTGCCTGCCTGTGTCCTGAGGATTTATGCAGGGTTGCTTTGCATAAAAATGGACTGATGTGAGCAGATGAAGATGGCATAGAAAGAAATGAAATCTTTGGGCCTAAACAGCTACCTATTAGGCTGCAATTATTTGAGAAAGTACAACCATTGAGATTGAGCCAGGTGATCTGCATTGAGACAGCAGAAAAAAAAAAAAGCAGACTCTTTTAAAGGAGCATGATTGTTGAAGTATTCCTGCTCATCAAAGTTGGCTTTGTGCCCCCTGGAATAAAAAGTTGGTAGCCCACCTGGTATTATGGAATACAACAAATGCAAAAAGGGAGAGTCATTAGATTTGCAACATGGTTTTGATTTTTGGAAATGGCCATGGACAGTATGAAGCAGATGTGTTGGATTGCCTGCATGGAAGCCCAATGGAGCTATGAGGATGGCCCATGGGTTGCAGTGGGGACCCAGTGGAGATGCCAGGATTATAGGATAGTTGCCAAGGAGAACTGCTAGCACTGGATGAAGTTTTCCCAGACGGAATAGCAGAGCTGGAGGGACAGAACTGGAACTCTGGAGAGCAGACACTGGTTACTATCAGTCTTGGAGTTAGACTTTGATGTTTGCCCTGTTTGTTTGAAATAATGTATCAATTCAATCTGTTTTAATAATGCCAACACCAATGCCAGTGCCATCTTTTGCAGTGTGAATTTGTTCTGTGACATTATGGTGTGTGGGGTTTTTTGTTGTTTGTTTGTTTGTTTTGGTTTTATGGCTCAGTTAAAGGCCTTAGAGTATGGAGATGTTTGAATATCATTGGGATGGATAAAAACTGTAGGGAATTTTAAAGTTGGACTGCATGCATTGCATTTTACATCATGTACGGTTATCACTTTATGGGGAGCCAGCCTGATTGTAGTGATTTGATTCAGGTGTCCGCCATAACTTAATGTGTTCTGAATGCTTGATTCCCAACTGATGGCAGTTTTGCAATTGGAACCTTGTTGGAGCTGTGTTGTTAGGGGTGGGCTTATGTGGTTTTCCCTTTTCCATGCTTGGCACATCTTCCTGCCACTTTGCAATGCTGTGGTGCAGGTAATGTCTATCCTCTCTGGAGGTGATGTTCATCCTCTGCTCATACCATCATTTTCTCTGCCATGAAGGAGTTTCCCCTCAAGTCTGTAAGCCAAAATAAACACATTCCTTCCATAAGCTGCTTTTGGTGAGGTTCTCTTTTGAGTGGCAACAAGAAAGCAGATTACAACAACATCTAACAAAGCCATGGTACCACTACTAACAGTGGATCTTCCACTCTCCTTATAGTTGAGCCTCACGCCTTCATTTCAGAAGACAAGTGCGTTCAAAGCCATTGGTTGTAAGATGATGAGCATCTCTCCTTTTATTTTTTTCATCTCTGCATGTTGCTCCCCAAATCTGAGGAAGCAGCTTGCTGTGGAACCAGGGTGCTCTAAGTTTCTATTTATAAAAGAAGAGCCAACTTCAAGGGCAGCAGAATTCTCTACAGAAGGGTTTCACAGGATTGCTTTCTCCTCACAGACTTCTTCTTATCATGACCATATATGTGTATAGAATGACTTGCTTCTTTGGTATAGGATCACTTATTCAATAAATATGCATTGAACACTTGACTGTATATGAGCCAAAGATTCACAATAATTATATGGATTATGCTTATATATATATATATATATGCTTATAATATGTGCTTCTGTTGGTCAGACTGTGAAAGAAAGAATGCCCAAGAGCTTTTGAGTTTCTTTACTGATAGAAAGCCAAATAAAGTGTCAGGGTGAGTCGGGCTTTCTTATTCAAATCCCTTATCTTTAGAAAGATGGTATGAAGCTGCCTATAAACTCTGTCTTCTGAAAGGTCTGCCCATTGCCGAAGGGTGATGCCAACCCAGGCTGTACATGTTTCTGAAATTTTAAGCAGGAAAATAGTGCTTTTAGTATGGCGCACTTGTTCCAAGAGTTAGCAAAATTACCTGCTTTCTGCCTGTGAAGGTTTGCCTGTGATTATCTGTCTCTTTAATGCTGACAGGAACCATCTAAGCAGTAACATCATTTCCACTAAGAATGAATTGCTGTTCCATTCAGTGTTCGCACAGATCTTCATCACTATCGCTCAGCACTTATCAGGCATTACCTTCAATCTGTCTTTCTGAACACGTTGTCTGATCTACACCTTCTGGAACTAATATATTCACGATGCTGGTGTCAATATTTGTATATAGGAGATTTATATGGTGAGGCATAAAGTATGGCACTCTACTTTCAAATTGAGTTAGCTGTATATTGGAATGATGTGTGTGTGTGTGGGTGGGTGTGGGTGTGAGTGTGTGTGTACTAGAGAAAATTTATTACTAAAGTTTTGTAAAGTTTTTTTTTTAGTAAAATATTCACTTGACAACTTGGAAAAATAATGAGAGAAAAATAAGAGAGAAGATAAAATTGTAAAAATCCTTGGAGATAACCTCTTCTTAGTTTAAGCAAAATTCCATTTAAGATTACCTGAGACAATTTTACATAAATACAGAAAAATGAGAACTAAGATAATAGTCTGAACACATTACAACAGAAACCCGTGTTTCAATTATGTTTCTATGTTTTTGCACAATTGCATCAGTTCCTCAGTATGCTTTTTAAATATACCAAATACCCAGTAGAAATTTTGCCCATATCATGAAATGATATACAATAATTTTTATTTTCTTCCCAGATCTTACTAAACAGGTCATTTTAAAAGTGTTGCTAGAAACCATGCTGATTTGTTTTACAATTATAATGTCTTTTACTAACAGATCCAAGATGTTTGCATCTGATTTTTTTTTTTTTAGTTTAGGTTTACCAAATTTTAAAAGTCAAGTCTTAGAGATGACTTCACTGGTGAATACTCTGAAGCATTCAAAGAGGAATTAACACTAATCCTTATCAAACTCTTCCATAAATAGAAAAGACAAGACTACTTACTCTCTATGAGGCCAGAACTGGACTGACAGCAAAGAGAGGGAAGCTGTAATACATAAGAAAGAAAACGACAGACAAGCATCCCTTATGAATAGAGATGCCAAAAACCCACAACAAAATAATCAACAAAACCCACTAGTGTTTTAATAGGATCGTACATCACACCCAAGTGGGAATTATACCAGGAAGAAAGGGTAGTTTGACATACAATAATAAATCAATATTATACATCATATTGGTAGAATGAAGGAAAAACAGTTTCATCTCATATGGTGCAGAAAAAGCATTTAAAGAGAGGCAAATCCCTCTCATGACTAGAACACACAATAAGCTATGAAGTTTCTCAACATGACACAGGGCATTTATGAAAAACCCACAGCTGAATCATAGTCAGTGGTTAAAGACTGAAAGTTCATCTCCCAAGATCAGCAGTGTGGAAAGGATGCTGTTTTCAACATCTCTCTTATTAGACTACAACTTTTAACTAGGACCATTAAGCTCTAAAAAAAAGGTGGCATTCAAGTTGGAAAGGAATAAGTAAAACTATTGCTATTCAAACAATATGCATATGTAAAGGACATTAACACAATACATATATCCATTAGAACTACTCAACAAATTAAGTAAAGTTGTGGGATACAAGATCAAAACAAAACTGTTAAATTTCTATAAACTAGAAATAAATAATTCAAAAATAAAATTCAGAAAACAATTTTATTTATAATAGCATGACCATATGTCATGGTTTGATCCAGGTATCCCCCACAAACAAATGAATATGTTCTGATTGATCTATTCTCAGCTGATGGCAGTTTGGGTTTTACAACCTCTCTGGAGGGGGCAGGTTTATGGTATTATAAGCCAGCTTCCCCTTGCCAGTCTTTGGATGCCTTCTTGCTGCTGTTTGCAGTGCTGTGGTGGAGGTGATGTCCACCCCTCTGCTCATGCCATCGTTTTCCCTGCCATGATGGAATTTCCCCTTGAGTTCGTAAGCCAAATAAACCCATTCCTCCACAAGTCGCTTTTGTTTGGGTTCTTTCTGTGCAGAAACTAGAAAGCTAACTGCAACACCATAATAAAATATTTATTTGGGATGAATTTAACTAGGTAAGTATAACTCTACAAAGAAATGACAGAACGATGCTAAATGAGATGTAAGACAGAAATAGCCTGTGTTCATGGATGAACACATACTTACGGTGAAGGTAACAATGTTTTCATGGTGATCTATACCTTCAATGTAATCAGCACCTAACTCTTAATGGTCTTTTTGGAAGAAACAGGAAAGTCAATACTGAAATTCATATGAAATTGCAATATTCTAAAGGTAGAGCAAAACAGTTGCACAGATGCTTTCTAAAGACAGAGAAAATTTGCAGTAACCAGAGTAGTGTGGTACTAGAGTAACATAGGAAACATAAATCAAAGAGATCCAAATCAAGAGCCTATAAATAAACTCTTATATATATAGTCAAATGATTTTTGACTTGGGCTGAAGAGATGGCTCAGCAGTTAAGGCACTCACCTCCAGTGCCTAAGGCCCCAGGTTCAATTCCCCAGGACCCATATAAACCAGACCCACAAGGTATGGCCCTGGTGCGCTCTCTCTCTCTCTCTCTCTCTCTCTCTCTCTCTCTCTCTCTCTCTCTCTCTCTCTCTCTCTCTCTCTCTCTCTTCTCCTTGAAAATGAATAAATAAAATATTTTAAAAAATGATTTTTGACAGATCGCAGAGTGCCTTCAATGGGGAAAGAATGTCTCTTCAAAAATGGTACCAAGACAACTGTATTTACATATAAAAAATACTTTAAGTTGGATCCTTACCTCACACCACATACACAAACTAATTCATTGTAAAGCATTTAAAAGAAAATATAGGAATAAATATTGTTGACCTTAGACTTGGCAATATAGTTTTAGAAATGACATAAAAAATACAAGCAACAAGAGAAAAAAATAAGGTAGGCCTCATAGCACATACCTGTAATCCCAGCACTCAGGATATTGAGACAAGAGGATTGTGAATTTAAAGCCATCCTGGCCTGTATAGGGAGACCTTGTCTGTATTTTTAGAAAGAAAAATAAACCACCATAATCAATTTTTTTATGTTACATGATGGGAATAAAAAAGAGACTATAAAGAAAAGTACTTGAAGTCATTCAAGGGTCCACTATCCACTATGTGTGTGTGAGAGAGTGGTGTGTGTATGTGTGTATGTGTGTGTGTGTTTTACCTCTTGTGCAATTCATAACCCCCTACGCCATGGACTGATCCAGTATGCCCCCTGAGGAAGGCACCCAGTGGGTTGGAGACAGGGAGGAAGGAAATGGGGGTTCCATCACAAGATTTGCTCATACAATGTATCTAATTCTTAACAATAAAGATGTTAAAAAAGAAGAAAAAGAAATTCAAATAAAAATGTCAGAAATAATAATAAAAAAATCAAAATTCACTAACAAAAGACCATCCAATATGAGGAAGAGACTGGAATAGACTGAAAACAATGCCCAATGAGTTTGTTAAGATGGACTTTTCAAAAATTAGTATTCACTCACATATCCAAAAGTCTAAAGTTCTAAAAATATTCTGTAATAATTTGTCTGGATAGTTTCTTATCATTATCATTATTAATTTTTTTCTGAAAGACAGGGAAGAGAAAAAACTTGTTCTTGCTAATTTTCTTATGTTTCATTGTCTGACTTTTTTTGAACTTTTATGATGCAATGAATAGTGAATTAACCAAACTCACACACATCTTCTGAGCTCCACAGGAGACATTTATCAAAAGAGAAACATCACAATTACTCATGCAATGATTTCTATGTTAGTCTAATTCTGCCCATTAAACCACAATTGGAGTGAAAACACAGTGACCATCACTTCTCTTGAGTTCCTTTGCCTTACGCTAAACTAGACAGTTGACAAACCATCTTTGGTTGATAATTTAATTTTTCTCTATTTGGAAAAATCACTGAGGCTGGAAATTTCTTTCATCAATATAAAGATTGAAACATGTTTAAACATATATGTATTTTCAGAAAAAAATTTAAAGGAAGGAATTAATGTGTCCTGAATTGGCCAGAATTCTTACTTAGAAAACAGAAATGTTTAAGGTCACATCTTATACATAGTATTATGAAAGGAAAAATATTATTAGATAGTTAGACTTTGAAATCGTGCTCTCTCTGGCACTCTAAAATCACTTAAGCAAAACAAGAAACAGGTTTCAGGTAATCAGTACATTTATTTACACATCCACCACCTTAATTCTTCAACATGTCTTTGAAACACTACACTTGGCAGGTTCTGAAAAGGTGCCTTGTTTCAACATAAAACTCTGAGAACACCCATAACGTGGCTATTTCCTTTCAAAAAGAGGAATGCAGGGGATTTTTTTTCACTGCCTAAACAAATGCCATTGTTTTTTTGCCAATTTTTTTTAAACACCATTAATGAATCTAGCAACCTTATTAGGCATTTTTAATCACTTTGCAAGACTGTCAGAACTTGTTCCACATTCTTATGCACTGTATTAAAGTGCCTCCATCCTAGTCATTTTTGAACCTGTAACTACATATATGATGATTTATTGTCAGAGCCTGGCTTTCATGTTACATACTTCATTATTTTAGGATAAGATTTCATTGAAACGGGGCCAGAGAAGGAGAATTCAACTTAATTTCATGAAACTGGGGTTAAATTCATACTACATCAGCTCACTGTTCTCCCAACTCTAAGTCTCTGAACTTGCACATGAAGTTTTGAACACTTAGATACCTCTCCCACCCTGTACCTGTCATCCCAGAACTTGGCAGCTGAGGCAGGAGGACTCTGAGTTCAAGGCCATTATAGCTACATAGAAAGACCTGTATCAAAAAAAAAAAAGGCAAAAAGAAAGAAATAAAGAAAGAAGACAAAAGGGAAAGAATGCTGGAAGGGGAGATGGAAAAGAGGTAGAGAAGGAACAGGAAAGAGAAAAATAAGAAAGGGAAGGACCTTCCCAGAAATAAATATTCCTTGAAACAGATTATCCAGACTTTTCAATGCTTTTTATACTTAATTTGTTACCATAAGAATATAAAACTAAGATGTGACCAGTCTGACTGATGCCTCCATGACTCCTCAGAGAATACCAATAACCTCACTGAGGAGGGCCCTCAGTGGATTGGGAGCCTGGGAGAGAGGATATAAAATAACCTGGTGGGAATATGACCAACACTCAATAGGGTCATACAATAAGATTCATAATCAAAAATAGTAGAGGGGCTGGTTGGGGAAGGAAAAGGGAAGAGGAAGGCCTAGAGAGGGCAGGAGAAAGACAGACGAAGGTTAGGCAACTATGATGAAAACATATTTTGTATATACATAAGAATTGTCAAAAAGTAGAGGAGAGACGAGCTGAAGGGAGGTGAAGGGAAGGGGCTATGATCGTAGTATATCACATAGATGTCAATACAAAGTTGTAAAAATTTTTAAAAATAAAATGTGACCCAAAAAAATTCAGTATGAAGAAACACTCAGTGCTGGCTATAACAGAACTATCATTCACATGCATCATCCAAAAGATGGTCACTTACTGCCATCTGTGTACATGCATTGTTCTATTACCCCCATCACCTAGGGCGGAACCATGGTACCAATAACCATAGAAACTTTATAAGGCTAAATTCAAAAGTTTGAGAATGGCATTTTAATAAATGGTTGATCTCATTTCTCATCTCCTCAACAATTAGAAAATGAGATTAACAAATTAGAAGTTAAGTTATTCAGTATCATAACTTTGTCAGATAATATTAGATGCTGTGCTCTTACCATGTGATCAATATGATATTATCTATTCTGTGGAATAGAAATGAAATAGAAGATGTGTTCTTTGCCTTTATTGCAGGACAAGCAACACAATGATTCCCCTGCAGAAACACTGGCTCAAGCTGATGCTAACAATGATTTTGCTAAAGCAAGAATGAGAAAGGGCGGGCTGGAGAGATGGCTCAGCGGTTAAGGCACTTGCCTCTTGTGCCTAAGTCCCCAGGTTCAATTCCCCAGTACCCACATAAGCCAGACCCACAAGGTGGTAGCCCTGGTGCGCTCTCTCTCTCTCTCTCTCTCTCTCTCTCTCTCTCTCTCTCTCTCTGCTTGAAAATGAATAGATAAAATATTTTAAAAAAACAAGAATGAGAAAGGGAATCACCTAGTTTCTAAATGAGAATTTTGTGTGGGTACTGGTCAGCAAATGGAACCTTGAAGATCAATCATTTCAAATCCTCTCTCAAAAAGAGTTAAAACTATGAAAAGAAGGGCTGGAGAGATGGCTCAGCGGTTAAGGCACTTGCCTCTAGTGCCTAAGGCCCCGGGTTCAATTCCCTAGTACCCACAGAAGCCAGACCCACAAGGTGGTGGTCCTGGTTCTCTGTCTCTGTCTCTCTCTGCTTGGAAATGAATAAATAAAATATTTTTAAAAAAAAAAAACTATGAAAAGAAATGAATGTCTACTCACTTAACCATATGTATATATGAAAACTTCCCCACAAGTTGATCTCAGATGTAGAAGGTATTCACCATTTCTCGTATCCACCCAATCCTCCTCCTCCGTAAGCCATTAACCTTCCCTAGCAGCAAGAAATCTCCACCTTGCTTACTACTTAAAACGCCTCACCTTGGATGTTATAAACTAGCAGTCCTTCAATGCCAGGTAAATAACATGCCATCAATCAATACTAGCAATGAAAGTCAAGTATGAAACGGCAGCAAGACATGCTGCATTTATAAACTGAGAAACTACCCATCGTTTATCACTGACAAATGCAGCAGCTACATCAAGCTGAGTTGTGGAGGGAGAGGGTGTCACTTACTCAAAACCAGTAATATTGCAACCAGTAAGGACTTACAAAAAATAGATTTTTTTAAACCTAGGAGCAATAACCATACTTTGATAAAAAGCAACAAATCTCTACATAGTAAAGTCTATTTTTTAACTAGAGATTATTGAAATCAAGAGGACACACAATGTGCACAGGCTCTATCTCAAATTTCCCTCTAACCATTAATTTAAAATCTTTTTCTAATAAAACTTATTCAGTGATTTCCATGATGACATGGTGCTAGGGTTATTAATTTTCTCTAATCTCTGATATCTCTTTTTAACTCTAGCAAACCCCTTTCACACATATCACCACACAAACCATGGTAAGCATTATGGCCATTACAGGTAAACTAAGAGTCACCAGGTACATGCTTCAAATCATACAGGAAGTCAAATAGCCTGGGATCAACTTTTAAAAATTGTGAATTAGAAAGTGTGAAGGGTCAGATGTCTGAAGAGGCAACCCCTCCCCTTGAGTGGGAGGTGTCTAGCTAGAGCTACAACCTAGGGGCTAAAACTGATTGGTCAGATATGAACCAATCAGCTATCTCTATGACTCACTTGGGGAAAACTTAAATTAACTTCCCTAGAAGAAAGCCGGCCTCTTCCCCCACATGGCAAGCGATCAGAAAGACTGCTGAATTTCCAGGCCTTAGGAAGGTGTGGTAGTTTGAATAATGTCCCCCAAAAGAATTAAGGATTTATTAAAATTATTGTCTCCAGGCTTCTGGCTGGAGGAAGTGCCACTTTGGCCTAGCCTCCTGGGGACTGACCCTTTCTAATTTGGATGTAAAATACTAAGGATAGATATGCAAAAGAAGAGCCAGAACCCTGACCTGGAGTTCTGCATTTTGTGAAACACAGTGTGTTATAGTGTGCTTGCTTGGTGCTGGTGCTGGGCTTCTGTCTCTGTCTCTGCTTGGATCTGTGAAAAGGGGCCAGCTTTTTTCCTTAACTTGCCCTAGATCTTTTCAATAAATTTTCCTCCCCAAATCGTGCTTGGTTTGAAGATTCATCCCAGCAGTGTGTGGCTAAGACAGAAGGTAAGGCCTGCTTAGCTGGGGTGGGGCAGGCTCCAGACTTTTTCCCTCATGAACCTCTCTTTCTCATGATGGAAGCTCTCTATTAGCTTTTCTTCTTCCGCTTATTTAGCTGAACAACTTAAATTCTGGTAAACTCTCCACGTTTTCTCCCCACACTGGTGGCTGAAGAACTCTGTAACTTCCCATGTTTCCTTAAATAATATAATATTATGAACCTCACAGACCACGTGGTGGCTGGGCGGCTTCCCTATACAATTCCCTTTCCCCTTAACTAATTAATCTAGAATAAATGTGTAATAAGACTTATTTCTGTCCTTGTGTATAATTCTTTTGCAATAGAGGAAACAACGGGGGGGGGGGAATTCCACAGTAAAAAACAAATATAACTGTGTCAAGTTTTCCCTGTAACAAAAGGACATACAAAAATTCATTTCTATTTAGAAAACAAGCAGAGAAATCAATCATTATAATATCAATACTAAAAACTGCAAATCTTAAAAAAACATAACTGAGAAATTTCTTGTGATGTCTACAAAAGATTAAAAAATGTAACCGTTATTCAATTTTCCCCAGGTATATTTCCCTTCAAAATGTCTGGATTATATTCATGTTTGACCCATTGCTTCAACACTTACAATGTGCCCTTGGTCCACCGTAGTCTGGCTTCAAGAGCAGAAGGAACCAAGGAGTTCATGGGCTCACTCCACTTCTGCTAAGAGTGCTGGCTGAGGACCAGACATCGAGAGCTTCTACCTGCAAACACAGCACACATCACAGAAGCAGATCCAAAAGGAGATGCTTGAATTCAGGCCAGGAGAGATAACAGAGCCAGGGAAGAAAAGACAAGTTCTGGAGCCAGAAGGCCCCGTGCCAATTCTTCTTTCACTGTAAGAGAGAGACAGTTCACATGTAAACACACTCATGATCAAAACAAGCCCAGTGGAATTTTCATGTTCAGAGCTGGGGCCACATGGAGTGAAGACAAAGGGAATTTTCAAAGAAGAAAATGAAACTCCTTTCTTTTTGAAGAACAAGAAATGTCTAGAGTTATGGCAGAGATGAGTTAGAAGAATAAGGTAAATTCTGTGACTTCGGGGCTGAGTATGTCCTTCTGTAATGAGGTATCCAAGGTCAGAGTCAAGGGCAGAGTAATTAAGTGGTTTGTAGTAAATATTCCTTGAAGATTAAGCACATGTTGGCATTCCAAGATAATCATTTTGGCCTAAATCAGATCCAAAAGGACTTTGATGCAAATATATCGCAAGCCACAAACTACTCATCAGCACCCCCTTATTGAGCTGAAAGATGCAAGGTGCTCAGCGCTACGAATCTGTCCCATCACACTCTGGGGGAAAAGCTATCAGCATTGCACTTCAGCATTACTTTAGTGAGACGTCTTAAGTGAAAACATGCAGATACAAAAGGGAGCACTTGTTCAATGTTTTTTCTCTAGCCATTACATTCAAAGTCACTTGACATAAACCAGACCTCTGAAGCTATCCTGAACAGAAGTTTGCTTTCATTATTACACTTGCCGAATTCTGGGAGAAATCAATGAAAATGGCTATGTTCTACCACGAGGTGTCCCCTCTTTCTCTGGAGATGTGTCAAGAGGAAAATGGACTTAATGAGATCTTTACCTAAGGAGGACAAGTGTTGCAAATGTTCATTAGTAACTGGAGTCTTGGAGGTTTTGTGTTAAGTCCATCCTCCATGAATGAGCACTGGATGGAAGGAAAGAAGCTTTACCAGATGCCAGACTCCTTCCGGAGGCATCAAGGGCAGGTGACTCCTTGTAGGGGGATCAGTGTTCCCAGCTCCAACCACTACAGTGTGGAATATTCTCACCTATGTGAGATAACGGAGGACAATGTGCCAATCAAAAGTTGTCAAATATCCCTGAGGATAAAATATTTGCAGATAAGAAACACTGTTCTGGTGGAAAAGCTTCAAAAAGCACAACTTAATATTTTTAGTCATTTTTGCAATATTTTGCTTTTTATATTATGAACACCTGAAAAACCAAAAATAAATAAATGTGGTAGTTTGAATGGATGTCCCCCAATAGATTCAAGAGTTTTTATCAGCTTTTCTCCAGCTTCCTGGCTAGAGGAGGTGTCACCTTGGCCTGGCCTTCAGCCCGAAGGTATTTCTAAGATGGATGTGAAATCCAGCTATACATATTTAAAGAGCAGTCTGAGCTCAAGTCTGGAGCTCCTGCTGTTTGATGGTTAGATTGTGCTTGCTTTAGGTGCTGCGGTGGGGTCTCTCTCTCTCTCTCTCTCTCTCTCTCTCTGAAATGGGCCCAGCCTTTTCTTCAAACCTCCCCTGGATCTGTTACTTCAATATATACTTTCCTCCCTAAACTGTGCCTGGTGTAGAGATTCGTCCCAGTAGCATGTGGCTGACAGGCATGCATACATCTATTGTGTTTGAATCATACCCACTCTTCCTTCTACTCTGACCCCTGTCTACAACCTCCCTTGTAATTGTCCTCCCCTTCCCTAATAACATATCTTGCATTTTCAGCTCATTGTTTTTGTGATTGCTTTTAGTATTCACATATAAGAGAAAGCATGTGGTGTTTGTTTTTCTGTGTCTGGCCTATTTGACTTAACATGATGTCCTCCATTTTTTCCATTTTCCTATAAAATTCATTCTTGGGCTGCAAAACCTAGTGACCTGGGTTAGACTCCCCAGTACCCATATAAATCCAGATGCACAAAGTGGTGCATGCATCTGGAGTTCATTTGCAGTGGCTAAAGGCCATGATGTGCCCATTGTCTCTCTCTCTCTCTCTCTCTCTCTCTCTCTCTCTCTCTCTCTCTCTCTCTCTCTGCTTGCAAGTAAATAAATAAAAGTATTTAAAAAGTTCATTCCTCTTTGTGGAATATTACAGTCTTCCACTATGTATACATACCACATTTTCTCTATCCATTCAGCTGTTGGATAGACTGATTTCTCATCTTGACTATTTTGCAGAGTGTCATGTGGTGCACATAAAGGTGTCCACATTTCTCTGTGGTATGCTCACTTGATTCAATCTTCAGTAATATGGTGGTTAGGTCCTGTTGTTATTTTGATTTTTTTAATAACATCCATTCTGATATCAATAGTAAGTGTTTACTTTCATGATGAAACTTCTTAATGCATATGACTCAAATGATGATAGGAAATTGATTTTAAACATTACATTTCCCAGCAGTGGAGGAAAGGAAGGTCATGTGCCATCAGGATCTGGGACACAGGTAGCATCCACTATCAATGACTTCAGCAACACCATGTGCAACAGTGAGAGTCTCATGTCTGGGACATGTTTCAGGTAGCTCATTGTCATTAAAGAGCTTAAATGTGTTATTGTGTTATAACACCTTACACATCACTTAAAGTGTAAGGTGTTATGACATAACAACCTGATACAAGAAAACACATGGGCACAGAATATTAATGAAGCTGGGCATGGTGGCATATTCTTGAAATCATAACACTTAGGGAGACAAAGTAGGAAAATCATGAATTAGAGGCCAGTCTGAACTATGTAGCAAGGAGTTATCTTGTTTAAAAAAGTCAGTGAAATTTTCAAGGAAAGGCAATTTAATTAATCCACTGGACTTTTGATTACAATAGTTTCTCATCATAATTCACATCATTATATATTTTTCTTGTTATAATTAAAGTCATCACTTGCTACTAAATAAAAAGTACATATTCTCATTTTCGTAGAAAATATAAAATTTTCATTATAAAAACATACTACAAAATTATTTTTTGTGATGATATTAAAGGTGATAACATTTGAAAATTGAATCAAAACAGGTTGTTTTTTTTTAACTTTCTGTGAATATTGTTTTCAGAAGACCTTGGATAAATTCTCAGATCTTAAGTAGTGTTGGCTCCAGATTTTCCTTTTAAAGTCTTAATAGGAACCAAATTTAATAATTACAAAATTATTAAATATGTATTGTTACTTATTTAAAAATAAAAATTGCCTTGGTTAAAACAAAACAAAATAAAAAACTCTCAAAAAATGATAAAAAATAAAAAATTATGGGCTGGAGAGATGGCTCAGCGGTTAAGGCACTTGCCTCCAGTGCCTAAGGCCCCTGGTTCAATTCCCCAGGTCCCACATAGGCCAGACCCACAAGGTGGTGGCCCTGGTGCACTCTCTCTCTCTCTCTCTCTCTCTCTCTCTCTCTCTCTCTCTCTCTGCTTGAAAACGAATAAATAAAATATTTTTAAAAAAATAAAAAAAATAAAAAATTATTATACATTTTTATAAGAAAAAGAATAATTTAAATGATTTTTCAGATAATTATGAATATTTTTCTTTACTATACCAAAACTTAACAGCTAGTAACTTTTTAAAGTATATATTGCCAATATGGAATCTGAAACTATACCAATGAACTTGTGTTCTGTTAAATTAAAATCCACTGTATGTCTTTACAACTTGGACTGGTCTTTTTTCTCACGCAATATTTTATGCCGTGCATCATACATTACCATATTTAAAAAAATACTGGTTTGTTGAGATATGTCTTCCAAAGATTGACTGCATTCCATTAATCAGTGCTAATAAGTTCCATTTTATTTTCACCACTGATCTTATTTTAAAAATCTGTATTAATAAAAGTATACAGAGGCAGAAACAACTTTTCCAAAATTGAAACTTTTACAGCAACTAACATTGATGATGGTTTTCCTTGAGGAAGTCATTTTTCAAGTAAACATCTACCAAATAAGCCACCGTGGGTAGCTAAATTGTCTGAGCATAGCTGTTTATCCTCCAGCAATGGAAGGGTTTTCTTGAGATGTCTGTTGTGCTCAGTCAGGAGAATGACTCTACCTGTATTTCCCATTTCTTTCAGTAGAAATTTTACAAGTATGGTAAAAATCAATGTGTGTGATAATCAAGAGTGCCCTAAGTGAAACCCTTGGCTTCACTGCTTTGAGGTTTTGTTGTTTCCTTTTGTTCTGTTTCAGTACACCGAGAAAGCAAAACAGAATATCTAGTGCTACCATTTTGATATACACTAAGGTGCCATGTGTTTACCTGTCCTTGATTTTATAATCTGAATAAGATGATAGTGAAAATCCAAATGATCTCTGTTACCATAATAGTTGGACTCTAGGAGCCACACGGAAGATACATCTTCAGAATCTGTGACAAACCTTCAGACATGTTCTCCCATGTTTCTTGCTGTGTTCTAAGGCACTGGCTTTCTGTTACAGGGCAATTCCAACCAGGAATAAACCTTCAGTTAATAGCAGTTAATAGCAGTTCTGTCTCGAGCAGACCACCATGGCCACAATCTTAAGAATTGGCCTGCCTTCTAGCCTTCTCTCTCAACCTCAGATGGACATATGGAGAACAGATTGGTAATGGTGCAAAGCCAGGGGTGGGAATGGAAGGGAGGTGATGAAAAATGATATTTGGGATGGGAAATGCAGGAGGGATGGGAATTAAAGTAGGAGTTACTGAGTAAAGCTCTTTTTAATATCTCACATACTTAAGGTAAAAAAAACAATTAATTGAATTACATTTGTGGTGACATCTCGTTCTACTACTTTCGAGTGAAAAGCAGTAAGAACAGTTTTGGCATGCGGTTAAACTGCATCATCTTTTCAAGTTGAAAGGATCCATTACTAGCTGAGATTTGAGTATTTCCAAAGAAACCTGAGTGTGGAAAAGTCATTTTGCATCCTTGTAGTTGGACATAGGACATAGGACAGCTATCTTGGAAGGCAGAAGGAGCCTACAGGAAACTTCTTCACATCACATTTAGGAATAATTGATCCCTAGAAGACTATCAGATACTCCATCCATTGCCAAAATGGTCCTTTCAAAAGTCCTTCAATGAATGGAGAAAAAAAAATCTATCTCGTGTAGAAAGTATCTTTAGTCTCTTGTGATATTGAGAATTCCCATTTAACCCAGACTGAAGCCTTTCTAAACTCAAGTGGGCCGATGGGTTGGCTACTAAGTCATATCCACCTGCTACTTATAATTCAGCCCTTCACTGCACACTAGGAAAATGTGCACAGAATCTGAGGCTAACTGTAAGAGTGGAATTGGTAGCATTTATTTTGTGAATTATATGCTAAAGTGTTTTTGCAAAATTAATGTGGGAGAAATTACTATGAAACCAAATAATAGGACTTGTGAATAGCTAATAAATAAATTGTATGAAATGTTAGGCTGGAGAGTGAAAATGTACAATAATAGTGTTCCAAATTCTCCTAATCATATACAAAATAAATTATAACTAATGAGAAAAAGTATTTTGTATCTTTAAGCATAAGCTGAAACTGAAAATCTCAAAATCTAGGGGTTATCATTTCTTTTTCTATATCTTTATTATGAATAAGGATATATATTGTATGGAAAAAATCTTGCAAAGGTATCCCAATTTCCCTCCTCTCTGTCCCCATGTAGACAGATACCAACAATACCCAACACAACCCAGGGCAAAGATTCAGAGATACTAAGATCTCAACAATAAAGCAGACTTAAAATTCACCCACCATGACTCTGGGTTATCATTTCCTTCACTTAATAACCTCTTGCCACTTAAGTAACAAATTATTAAAGAATAAAATTTTTTCTTTAAGTAATGATATTAAGTAGCATTAATTTTTTAATCCCTATAATTCCTGTTTATATGAATTAGAGACAGAAAAAGCTGATATTACATTTTTGTTATTTTTTTTTTACTATTTCATTTATTTATTTAAGGGAGAAGGAGTCAGATAGAGAAAATGGACATACCAAGGCCTCCAGCTAATGCAAACAAACTCCAGATACATGTGCCACCTTACGCATCTGGCTTCATGGGGTACTGAGGAATTGAACTCAGGTCCTCCTGCTTTGCAGACAAATGCCTTAACCACTAAGCCATCTCTCTAGTTCTGAACTCCAGTCATTGTGAGAGAGAACACCCAGAGCCAAGGAACCCTCAAAGAAGGAAAAACAAAACTGACTACCTCTCTACAATCCATAACCCCCTATCGAATGGACTGGTCCAGCAAGACCATTGAGGAGGGCCCCCAGTGTTGGGGACTGGGAGGAGGGAAATAGGGGTACCATCATAAGACTTGATCATATATCTAATTATTGATAAAATATGGAAAATGAATGAATTTTTGAAAAACTTCCTTCCCATCAGCTGTTTTTTCCAGCACAGAAGATAACTACAACATAAAATTAGCATAAAACTAGAAACCTGTGGCTTTTGGTCTTTTCAAACAGTTTGTGGGAGCAATGTGGAAGGATTTGAAACTTTGACCTAAAAGATGTCTTGCAGTGCTGTAAGTACAGCTTGACAGATTCTTGTGAGAGTCGAAAGACATAAATTCAAAAAGAATTGTGGAATGCGAAGCCCGGACTAGGAAGGGAAAAACTCTGCCCAGACTGGCCTAGAAGCGATTTGTGTGTGAGAGGCTTACTGTTTCCCGCTTGTATTCTGTGAACTTGATCATGGATGAGTTTAGAAGAAATGGACTGGTGTGAACAAATGGATGTGGCACAGAAAGAAATGAAAGTTGGGCTGGAGACTACAGCCTGCTTCAGCTGTGATTGTTTGAGAGATTACCACCATGAAGATTGGGCCAACTGTTCTGCACTGGGACAGCAGAAAGAACACTGACTCTTCTGAACGTAGGGGGCCAGAATGCTGGAGGTGCTTTCTTGCTCTTCAGTGTTATCCCCTGTCCCTGGAGTAATAATGTGTAGTCCCACCTGGTACTAAGGTAATATAACAAATGCAGGAAAGGGGGTTATTGGGTATGCGACACGATTTTATTGGACATGTCCACTGGGCAAGATAGGATTGGTGAAGTCCCTGTGTTTATGTGTTTTGACCAAATGGAGCTACAATAATAAACTGGGGGTTGTACTGGAGACCCTAGGATTTTAGGTGCCAGAATGGTGACTCGTGATGTGAAACTTCGCTGGAGGAGGTGTGTTTTGGGGGGTGGGCTTAGGGGTGTCATAGCCAACTCCTCCTTGCTAGAAACCAGCTCACTCTCCTGCTGCAGTTTTCCACCCACTGCTGCAGAAGTAATGTCCACCCTCTTCCCAATCCATACTGTCTCCTGCCATCATGAAGCATTCCCTTGGTACTGGAAGCCAAAAAAATAATAACAATAATCCTCCCATCAACTCATGAGGTGCTTTTGGTCTGGTGCTTTGTCTCAGCAATGCAAAGGTAACTAAAACATTCTCCAGTTCAAAAGAAATTAAATTAAAATTATTTGTTTTTTGATTTTTATTTGCAACTGCAAATGAAGTATACATATCTTCCTTCTTCTTTATAATGTAATTTAAGAATGAAATAACTTATGAAAGTTATAGTCTTAGCTTATTAATCATATATTTTTAACATATTAAACAAAATTTTACTCATACTTGACAGTATTTAAAAGTTAAATGCAAACTATGTTATTTATTTATATTGTAGATCTCAGTAATCTCATGTGGAAATAAAATTTCTGCATATTTTCTATTCTCTAAGAGTCTCACACTGAAATTGGTTCAAGGACTATCACATCTTTATAGATGGCTGATCACAACTGTCTCAAGAGCATTCTTCAACAGACCTGCACATGATTCCAGAAAGCCCTTTGTTCTCCCAAGGGAGTGAAATCTATCTTTCTGGTTACTTGTGAATGTAGTCTAAAGAAATAACCTCCACTGAACTCATACATTGCTAAAATAACAGAGTTACCAGTTAAAGAAACAGAAATCCCTTTTGTGTACATAGTAATGATTTTGTTGTTTCTTGTCTCTATAGCTTGGTTAGGTTGAAAAAATAGCACTTCCTCTAATGGGACAATATTTCCATGGTTATGTCTTATCACAAGAAGGAAAGAGAAAAAATGACATATGACTACTTGTTTCTGTTCTCCATACTATCAAAACTTAATAAATGAGATGATTTCAGCAATTACCATACCATACGACATCCCAACATGACCTATGAAGTTGGCAATGTCAATTTAATAATTTGAAAATGAAATGTAATAAAACCTCCATTTCTGCTCATCAAGATCATTTTATTCAATCATCATACATGGCCCAGGGAGCTGTCTTTAACAACACTGGGTTAAAGGTGAATTATTCCCATCCAAAGGCCTTCTAATTTGAAATCTCAGAATTAAAAGAATCCCACATGGTTTAAGCACTATTGTTCCAAAGCTGAGCATGCGAATTCATTCAAGGCCACCAGGTGGAATGACACAGATTCCAAGAAATAATGTTCAGGGGGACCTGTGGTGGATCCTGGTGTCCCCCATAAACTTATGTGTTCTGAATGCTTGATCCCCAGCTGAAGGCAATTTTGGAATTGGAACTGGTTGGAGGTGTGTTGTTGGGGGTGGGGTTATAGGGGTCACATCCAGCTTCCCCTTGCTGCTGTTGTCCATCTGATGTTGGCAAGGAGGTGATGTCCATCCTCTGCTCATGCCATCATTTTCACTACCATCATGGAGTATCCCCTTAGGTCTCTAAGCCAAAATAAAAACCCTTTCCCACCACAAGCTGCTTTGGTCGGGTACTTTCTGCCAGCAACAAGAAGGTTAATTGGAACAGACTTTAATAAAATACCCATCTTACCCCTAATTATATAACATAATTAAATTAGAATTGAATTTAATAAATCATAATTAATACATTGTCACAAGAAAATGAAAAGAGAAAGAAAGAGGAAGGTGATAACAACTGATCCCTGAACAATGAGTTGGTTAAAAGTCAAAAGAAGGGGAACTCTCCCTGAGTGACACCTGTGACCAGCAGAAGCCTTCACAACGCTTTAGTTAATTTGCCAGAAATATCTAGATAAATAGGAATCCACTCATTTAATTAGTCGCTATCTATTCATGGTACATTTCCAAGTATTATGTGATATAAACTAGTAAGACCTGTCCTGGTGTCCCTGACTCTAGTTCTCGTCAAATGTTTGACTATTGGGTGTCCTTTCCTGAACTAGTTACTCATGTCCAGAGACATCTCATTATTATACATTTCGAAGGAAATTTTTCTCAGCTCTGTTAACAATTTCTGTAGCAATGACACTCTCAGAATAATGATTAAACTCTTTCATTCCATGACCAATTGCATTATCTTTCAAGTGTAGTAAAGCACAATATGCCCAGTATTCAAAATTTATGAAACATATGCAGTATTTTTAGGTATCAATTGATGTAAAATTAACAAGTCACACCTTTTTCCCATCCTAATACTTTTAATTCTATTTTCAATGTAAGCTTATTTTTGTTTCAGAGTGTCAAGTCTTTTTTTGTATGATGGATCATGAAGTACATATGTGTGTATGATAGATATTATTTCAATGCAAGAATATAAATTTTGATAAAATAAGAGTTTATTTATTAAAGTATTTCGAGTCAATTGACAGATAAAAATAAAGTTTTCCAACAATCTACTCATTATTAATTAGAGTATATAACAGAAAAAAATTTTTCACAGAAGCAGCAAAGAAATGGAAAATGAAAATAACCTTAAGGAGAATATTTGAAGTTCTATAAAGAAAAAGCTATACAAGTTTTTGCATATTACTAAAGAGAAGGGAAAACAGAAATGGGAACAAATATTTTGGATGAAAAACTCAAGAATGTATGTAATTCAGTTCTCCCATTTAATTCATAAATTCTATGTAACCTTAAACTTCAAACAAGATTTTTCTAACAGATAGATACATTATTGTTAGGCTCCCCTATTAGAGAAAAGCAAGTATCCTGGAAAAAAAGTATCCTGACAATATTGAACTAAGTCCAGTGAGTAAGAAATTGATTAGTATCAACATTAATCTCTGTGAAGTAATAAACAGATTGGGCTGTGGGGGTGGCTCTACAGTGAAGACCACCTATCACTTAAGCATGAGGACCTTTTTGGCTGGGGAGTCCTTAGAATCCAAGTAAAAAGTTGTATGTAGCCAAGCAGATCTGTAACCCACAGCCTATGAGGGACTCCTGAAAGACCACAGATCTAGGTTGAGGGAGAGACCCTTACTCAAGGAAATGCTTGGATAAGCAATAACAGAAGTACATTCAGTGCTGTCCTCTGGCCTCCGCATGCACACACATGGGGTACACACATACATGCATACTTCATACCTGACACACATCACATATACCATGTCTCTCTCTCTCACACACACACACATGCACAAAGATAAATAAATAGATAAACAGATTAAAAACCCCATCAGAGAGAGCAACAATTAATTGAAATGCAAGTATAGCTCTGGATCATAATCAAGATGGTAAATGCATAGGAAAAAGTCTTCTTAGAAATAAAAATTATTCATTTGGAAAATAAAAGCTGTCACTAATTCACATCATACTCAGAAAAGGGCTGTTTCACAAGTGGAATTTTATATGGAAAAACTATAACAATATTTGCAAATGCAAATTCATAATATTCATAATCCCGAAATGGAGATGGCCTTCTAAAGTAGCAAATCCATTCCTAGAAGTTATGGCCACATAAATCACATTGAAACATTGTATGCTGAAAGATTACCATGGATAGATGGATAAAGAAAGTACGATGCATAGATACACTGAAATATTACTTGGCCTTAAAATATTTTTTACAATATGTTATAAACATGAATGAACCTGGTGGCGTGCAATAAGCCAGTTACAGAAGTGTAAATACTTCATGTGGCTGAACTCATTGAAGCAGAGAATCCAACAGTGGTTACCAGGGTGGAGGGGATGTTGTTCAATGTGTCAAAAGCTTCTGTCACTCCCAGTGACAGTACTTTAGGGCTATGTTGCACAACATAATGCCTATAGTTAACCAAGTGGTATTGGGCACTTCAAAATTTGTTCAGAAGGAAAGTTCATATTCTTTAGGTGTTCTTACTACACACACACACACACACACACACACACACACACACACACACACACACACACAATGAAAAAATGGCAAGGGATCCAAAAAAAATTTAGGAGTGTTGGGCATGTCTGGTGATGCTAGACAGGGTGTTTTCATATACCCAAATATCAAATTTTCAATGCCAAATATGTCACTTAAATATGAATCAACTATAACACAATAAAGATGCTTAAAAACAAAAATCACACAAAAATGACATCATTAAATAATAAACATCAAATCAGCAGAAACTCTTTGGAAAGCACATAGGTAGTAAAAATAAATACCACAATAATAAAAGCTTGGTAAAGTAAAATAGTACCTAATAATTATACCAAATAGAAGTGTGTTAATGAATTTACAAAGTCAACTTGTTCCAAAGGAGGTACACACTACAGTGTACACAAGAAATGAACTTTGCTGGTGATCAGAAATGATATTTTTAATGTGACAAAGTTTTGGTTTATTTCTTATTCTTTATCTTGGCAAAATTCAAAGACTCATAATGACTAATGATACTGAGAATTACAAACTACAACTCTTATAATAACAGTTGGATCATAAGAATTTGGAACAACCATTTAAAAATGTTAATTTAAGAATATCTATCAAAATTAAGAATATGTCATTCCTTTAATTCAATAACTCTAAGTCTAGGAGAGTATTTTAGAGAAACATTTGTAGAGTTGCCCAGAAAAGGTCTGGGCAAGCCAGAGATAGTTAATGAAGGATTGTTTATGGTTTAAAAACTGGGAACAACTGAGTTTACCCATTTATAATGAGAATTTTAATAAATGATGGGTATTTCCACTCAGAGCAACACTAATCATCAGTTAGAGAATGATTTTACTATGTGAAAAATAATGGCATGGTATAAATAACAGAGTTTGGTGCCATTATTTAACTATACTCTGTGTACATATGTGTGTACACATGTGTATTGTTATTCAACATTCTTTATTTTAGCCAATAAGGGTGCAATGGCAAATGAAGAAGCATATCTCTCCTTCACCTTCATGAGCTTGTCATGCACAAAATGTAAATCAGAGAATGAAAAATTGTAAAGCAAAGAAATGCAATTGTTCGGATGCAGCTTTCTGAAGGATGTGAATAGCAGGTTCTGGTTAAAAATACCCTGGGATTAGGTTATGAAAGCCCACTTGACAGAATGGCTGGAAAAGACCTCTGTCCTATGAGTTGACATTCAAATGGAACTAATCATCCACAGATCACTTACTTGGAGGTTTAGGGTTGGAGATGAGAAGGGTGGGGATTGTAAGAGAAGCAGTTGAACAGAAGCCAGGAAGGAAAGGTGGCAGAGTTACAGGAAAGTGTGGAAGGAGGGGACAGTCTGAACCCTCAGGGGTGGGGAACAGAATACAGATGGAATTCCCCATTTTGTTCTGGGAAATTCTTTACTGCCTGAATGTTTTATGAGAGAATGTTGCCGTGTAAATGTTATCAGATTAGTGATTGTCATTACTTTATAAACAATTAGGCTGGAGGAACACAAAACTTAGATACTCTGGCTCAAAACTTTAGCCCAGAAGCTACCATGTGGTCCAAAAGATCTATTTGACTTCCTGTGATGTAAAGACCAATATTGACTTTAACTTTATGCACTTATTTAAGGAACCCCAAAATGATGATTTCTTTGTGCTACTTAAAAATGGCACACTGGCCAGGCATGGTGGTGCATGCCTTTGACCTCAATTGGGAGGCTGAGGTAGGATGATCACTGTGCGTTTGAGGCCAGCCGGAGACTAATAGTGAATTCCAGGTCAGCCTGGGCTAGAGCAAGACCCTACCTCAAAAAAAAAAATAAATAAATAAAAGGCACACTTTTTTCAAATGATATGTTTTGTTTTGTTTTTTGTTTCCTGTTTGGAGGAAGACAGAAACATGCCTGGGATGTGGCTATGACTGCCTCAATGTATCTCAGGTTTTGATGTTATGCTTTCAGAGTTGGCACATTATCTGTGTTGTCCCAGTTTTCTTGAAAGAAACAGTTGGACAGATGGAAACTGAGATTCACACTAAAATACAAAAAGGAAATCAATAAATCGTCAGAACTCTAAATGCCTTTAGAGTTGTCTCCAACACTTTCCTTTTAGCAATGAAGAGCTAACCCTCAGAGGATGAAGTGACTTGCTCAAGGTCCCAGAGCTAGCTCAGGCAAGTCAAGAAATGAGCCCAAGGCTGTGACTGTAGCTCAGTGCTAGAGTGCTTAGGAGGATGCATGCGGCCCTATGGCTTACGCATGGAACATGCCTGTGGCACTGGACCATCGCAGCAAATGAACAATCATTTGGATGAGTTGTCTCAGAAGTTGAAGTAGGAACATTACTTCTCCCATTGCTAATTCGCCAGTTCTATCAAAGCTAATAAAAAGACAGTTTAGAAGGTACATAAACATAAGACAGTAAGATATTTTATTTGCCATATGTTCATTCATTCTTCTTCCCACAAAGAGACATTGTCAATCATATGGCAGACATTATGACTGCAATAAAAACATAGGCCACATCCAATATGTGCCTTCACATGGCTACTAAGGGAAAAAAATCTGACAGGCAACAATGCAGGTATGCACAGTAGTAATGACGTGGAAGGAAATGCGAGTGTACTGCAGAAAAGCTAAATTGTCTTATAGGCTTTCTATTTCTTGGATTTAGAGTTTTGGTTTTATTTCTTTTTTTGGTTGCTTGCTTTGTGGTATTATGTTTTGTTTTGGTGAGGAGAATAGTTGTGGTGAAGAAGAAAATAATAAGAAAAATGTTTTAAACAAAATAAAGATCCCACAAGCCTGGAAGCTAAAAAAGTAATGGTGTGGTCAGAAATGATAGTGTTATACAACACTTTAAAAATATCTCCAGGGGCTGGGAAGATGTCTCAGAGATTAAGGGTCCTTAATTGCAAAGCCTGCTGACCCAGGTTCAATTCCCAAGCCACCCACATAAGCCAGACCCAAAAAGTGGCACATGTGTCTGATGTTTGTTTGTGTATGTGCATGCACACACATAAATAAATAAATGTTAAACTAACTAAATACACAATAAAATCTCTAGATTCATGACAATAATCACTCAACTGAACATACTTTGTAAGCCATATGAAAAATTACAGTCTTGATATCATAATTATACTAAAAGAATTCTTTGCTTTCATGTTCTTGCTTCATAAAAAGTGGATCAACCTAGAGTAACAGTCTGAATATATCATATATATATATATATATACATGTATATATATATATATGATATGTGTATGTATATGCATATGCATCTATATACTTACACTAATATTTTATGCATGTCTATGGACTTGATATATAAATGTGATGTATAAATGTAGAGAACATATATACAAATCTAGAGGCTATAAATATGGATCAATTCTACGCTGAACATCTGCTTTGGATAACCCTAGATTTCATAACCAACTAGATTTATTCCAAACCCAACTAAAAAAATTTTTAGAACCAAGATACCCAGATCAGTCAGAAATACCTAAACAAGTTATTTGTGAAGTCTGTTGTATACAGTTATTTTGAAGGACCTGGGGGGGGGGCAACAATTATAAGCCTGACATAGAATCTTGGAACTGAGACCAAGCTAGCAACATGGTAGGCATGCCAAGGAATGAGACACAGTTAAGTAAAATGTTTACCCATTTACCTTAGATTCTCCACAGACACCTACAAAATGCAATTTTCTATATGGAATATAATTCGTTCTATTTTCCATTAATGAAGGATTTATCATGTGCCAAGAGGGAGCAAGGTAGACCCAGTCTCTTCCCTGTGAAAGTTAAGTACTAGTAGAGAAGACAGACAAATGCTACGTAATTAGTAAGATCTCCATAGGACTTACCCTGGCCACATAGGAAAAAGAAAACTCCTGATTTTTATAAAAACAAAATTCTCCCAAACATTTTACAGCATTAACACAAACTGATCAAACCCTTGTTAGTTGTTTATTATATAATTCTAAAAAAATAGCTGTTTTTAATTTTCCTCTAAGTTTCATCATTTTGTGTAAAGAGAATTTCTTTTGTCTTATCTTTTAGGTTTTCCTCTTAAAGTAGACAAGAATGAGGATTCTTGGAAAGCTCTTTTGACCACCAAGTTCTGAAAACAACTGTTCATGATTGATGAAAGTTCAGATCTGACACCAAAAATCCTGCAGGCCATCCATCAGCCTCCGTTCTACAACTAAGCCTTAGTGTTCTCTCTGCAGAGCCTCATATTTGTAGTTTGACTTTCCATGTGAATTGTGAGAGCTTATTAAGGCCTGCCCTCTGGTAAGGATACTTGTAACTCTCTTACACAAGTAGGCAATACCAGATGACAATTCCAACAGTTACAATGACTCAAGAACATCATGTGGACTTGGTTAAACTGGGCAATGGACACTGTAGAAAATCAATCAAGAATCACAAAACGGAAGAGAAGATGTAGGGAAGGAGTGAAATTACTCAGAAGTAATTCACCAAAGACAAAAAGAGATAAGCATAGGTGAGCATAAGGTTCCAAAATGTTTAAATGTACTTTTTAAAAATAAGGCCTGGAACACCCAATTGCTATGATATACTTGAAAACCCCTAGGATTCAATTATCTGACAGAGGGTGGAAGAAACCATTAGCATATTTGTTGGGTTATTTAATTCATTGACATCATACTCAGAGAAGAGCTTAGAGTGTTTGCTACATACATGTAATATACTAAAGTCTTTGCATTCTTCGATAATCCTCTTTAGTTATCCCTTCGACTACTCATTATTTTGTTTTCTTCATTTTACATCCTTGCCTATTTTGAATAAAATATTCAAAGGCATGGAAATAAATGTGGAACACAAGATGCACTCTTCTGTCCACCATTTTATCACTTTAAAAATGAATGTAATTTCATACTTAGGCAGTGAGACAATGGTGTCAGTGACTAAATGTGGAGCAATAGAATTCAGAGGCTGGGTTAGAGGAGTTCTTCGCACCAGGATGAGTGCTAAGAGTTTTTGTTGTTGTTGTTGTTGTTGTTGTTTTTTTTTTTTTTTTTTTTTGGCTGGGCAGTGGAATCAGAGATGGCGACCAGTTAGGCTTGTCACAGCCTCCAGGACCCACTTAGGCCTCCATCATACCCTAACTACAAAAACATCCATCAGACTGGCCCAGAGGCAGCTGGCAGAGTCACCCACTGGCACCAGGGTGCCTGTTCACATTCTGTGTCAAATTCTCCAGCTCTCCTGGCAGTTCTGTGAATTGCCCAAGATCCTTCCAGCAAAGTCCTTTTCTGAGTTGGTTCTATTGCCAGAGTTGGCCACAAAGTGCCCTGAGTAAAGCAGGGAGATTTATGGGACTCTCTGACCATTAGTACACTATTTCCTGGATTACACTAAATGGTGCCCTAAATTTATAAAACTTGTGTGTATTTTTTAGGAACCAAGTGCAAGAGGTAAGATGTAGTTGGACTCATTCATTATATTGAATAACTCGGGCTCATTCTTACAGTACATTTCAGGTTGTCATAGAAATTCCATTTAATGATCCTGGGAAAAGCCAGGATTTATGCTGTAATAAAAAAGGAACTTTTCTGAGCTACCAGAAACCTGAATGGGTCTAAAACTCACTACACCCAGATTTGATTCAGATTCAGATCAGATCCAGGATTCTTTCCCAAGTCAGTCAACACCAAAGGGTGATCTAGGTCCACAGTACTCTGATGGCTTCATTACTTTTTCTTTCCATTCAGTTTTGTCAAAAGCAAAAATAGTATGTGGAATAGGCATTCATGAACTTCTAACTTCACTTGTGACTAGCTGAGCTAACCAGCAGAAATTTATCCCTCTCCCAAAGTAATCAGCTTAAATTTATATACCACAGTAAATTTCACTACAAAAACTGAATGTTACATCAGTGGTTTCAGTTAGCAATATTCTCAGCTATGAACAACAGAAGGTTACTTGATATAATAAAATGGATTCTAGTCTAGTCCTTACCTCAGACTAGCAATTCCCTCAACAAGACAATCATCATCCCTGGAGCCTTCCAGCCCCTACCTGTCCTGCCATTCTTAACCGGGTGTTTTTCCCCTCGATGATCACAGTTGCAAGATATGGAAAACTAATAATATTTGCCATCTGTAATGTCTTCCAGACAGGAGTGCTGGAGGCTTGGTTCCCAGTGGAGGCACTGTGCGAAGAGGTAGGTCACTGCCTTCATTTTCAGTGACTGCAGGGCATCCACGCCTTCCTCTCTGCTTCCTACAATCTGCAATGAGCAGCCTTCTGCTTGTGCAGTAATATCCTGCCTCAACACAGGCCCCAAAGCCATAGAGCTGGGTGACTATGAGGCACAAAACCCTAGAATCCCTAAATAAAACTTTGCTCTGTTTAATCTGTTTTAGCTCATGGGTTTTGTTGTTGTTGTTGTTATAACAGAAATCTAACACATTTCTGCATTTCTACTTACATGCAAAGTAAAAAAAAATACTGAGGGATCAAAGTTACTTGATAACTTCATCTCAGTAATGGCATCCTATCACTTTGGCTGAATTCTATGGATGAGCAAATAGTCTTTTCATGGGTAATTTATTTCTTTGGAGGGTCTCAGTGGAATAAAAGTGAGGGAGGGGGACAAAGGAGTGCATGGGCCCATTGGGGAAATGCTAATTAAAGCTACTCTGAGATTTCATCTCACTCCTGTCAGAATGGCTACCATTAAGAAAACAAGTGCTGGTGAGAATGTGGAAAAATGGGAACCCTTCTTCACTGTTGGTGGGAATGTAAACTGGTGCAGCCATTGTGGAAAACAGTGTGGAGGTTCCTGAGACAGCTGAAAATATAATTACCATATGACCCATCTACACCACTCCTTGGCATATATCCTAATGACTCTAGTCACTACCTCAGAGATACTTGCTCACCCATGTTTATTTCGGCTCTATTTATAATAGCTAGGAAATGGAACCAGCCTAGATGTCCCTCAACTGATGAATGGACAATGAAAATGTGATTCATTTATACAATGGAGTATAAAATGTCTATTGTATAAAATGTATGCAATTTATACAATGTGTTATTCAGCAGTAAAGAAAAATGAAATTATGAAATTTTCAGGGAAATGGATGGATCTGGAATGGATTATACTAAGTGAGATAAATGCTGTATATTCTCTCTCATGTACAGATCATGGTTATGATGTTTATAAATAGTAGAGACCAGTAAGCTATAAAGGGGTTATAATGGAGGGAATAGAGGGGAGACTTAAGGGGAGAGTATTACATATATGTAAGTAGATGAACAGATTATTGGGGGTGCAATGGCCTAAGTGGGGTCAGGGGAAGGGATTGATTAATGGAAAGATGGGAGGAGGGTTCATCAAAATTTAAGATGATATGAATAAGCCATATGGAAACCTACTTCTTTGGATAAAGACACATCCAGAAGCCATATATTATACTTGAAAAATTTCAGTGGCAGGGATGGGATACCATCCTGTGAATTGTTGACCAGGGAGGTTCCTGAGGCCCCCAAAACATTGCAGTCCATTGCCAAGACTTGTTCGTCCACCAAAATGAGATGGTAAGACCCTATTGCTAAGACTCCACATGCTTGGGCTGCAGGTCACTGAGAAATCAAGCTGGAGCTTTACTGGAAATCTCCTCCCTGTTAACGAGCTGACAGAAAGCTGGTAAAAGCCTTGACTGCAAGCAGCACTATGGGAGAGAAAGGTCATCAGTGGTGGTGAACAGCAGTGGTCCTTGCAAGGTGTAAGATTGGCTATCCATGGCAAATGTGCCAACTGATGCAATTCTGGAATGTATATTATGGGGCACACCAACTGCTCTCTAATTGGACTGGAGGCCCGAGGGATCTAAAGAAGAGAATACGTGCCTGTGGTAAGGGAGATCATGAGCCTTATGGGAGTAAAACCTGCTGTTGTCTGGCTTCATGCATATGGGATGCCCACCAAACTGCCTTATAAGCACTTTTTTAATATGTATAACCATATATTAATGTTACTCTCACTATTAGCTAGAGAAGCTTCTCTTTTCATATGGTGGTGACTACTGGGATGACTCAAAAGACACCATAGTGCTGAGAAGTAACAGTGTTCAGCATTGAGATATCTCTATCACACCTTCTGAGTCTCAGGGTCCATTTTGGAAGAGTTGGCAGAAAGAATATATGAGCCAAAGGAATGGGAGGACTTCTTACAATGCAATCCTTCACATACAATATGGCCTTGATATTCCTGATCTTACAGTGCCTGACACTACCTATACAAGACTGTAACAGGCTGAGCTGGTGATTAGAACTTAGATAATACCCAGCAAATTTTAATGTACCTCAAAAGAATTAAAATTATAGACCACCAGAGGACAAGGTACAGTGGGAGACTTTATTTAAAGGAAAATGGGGAATTACAGAGATCTCCAGCCACCAGTGTGGGGAGAACACATGGGAGAGAGGGTTTAACAAAATCTATGCTGTTCAGCTAAACAAGCAGGAAAAGGAAAGATCATGAGAAGGAAGGTTCATGTGGAAAAGAAATCCAGCCCCTCACCACCAATGGCTATGGTGAGTGTCCCTTACCTATGTACTTCTGCTGGACCATGTGAGGGAAGAAGAGACAGAATTATCTGTTCAGTGACTATTTCCTGCCCCAGGTGAGCAGAGACAGGTGGTTGGTTCACACCTGACCAATCAGTTTTAGCACCTAAGTTTGAGCTCTAGCTAGACACTTCCCACTCAAGGGGAGGGGGTGTATGGAGCTTTCCTGAAACTGTCACAAGACCTTCATAATAGGAGGAAAAGATGTTATATCAAAATCTAAGAGAGACTCAAGAGAAGGGGATATGATGGAAGTTGAATTTGAGAGGGTGAAAGTGGGGGTGGGGAGGGAATTATCATGGTTTATTACCTATCAATATGGAAGCTATCAATATAACATTTTTAAAAAGCATATGGGATGGTAATACAATCAAATTACTGATGATCATGTATTAAAATTCTCAATAAAATTTTTTTAAAAGGAAAAAAAAATGCCCATGTTTCTTTAATGTGAGAAAATGAACCTTTCTTGGAAACTTCTACATTGGTCTTCTTACCTGGAACTAATCGCCATTAGCAAAAAACATGAAGTCTAGAAATCCAAATATTTGCTTTCTAGCTTGGTGGTGCAGGGTAGACGAGGAATGAAGTTAGGGTGAGTTTGAAGTGAGTCAAGTATAGAAGCTGTCAAGGTTCACAACATAATTACACTTTATTTTCATGAAGTGAAGCCAAGGATTTAAAGCCTGGATGGACATGTGACCAGATTTTTATCTTTTTGTTGATACTCATTTGGCCCCTGAATCAACCAAGCTAACTCTAGTTCTCATCTTGAGGCACATGACCAACCTCTCCTTTCACTGTCTGTTGTATTTGAGATAATTGTCATCAGTTACCTTCTGCTACATAACAAAGGGCAGCAAAAGCTGGAGGTTGAGAAGAGGAAGGTTTGTCTCTGAGCGAGGAACACAGAGAAGGGTCATCTGGGAGGTCAGCAGGGGCTTCAGTCTGCCTGAGTCTCAACCAAGGGTCTGCTGGTAAGATCACTCCCATGACTGTGGGGAAGATTCAGCATCTCACAGGCTATCCATTTTCTGCATTTCCTGTGGACCTCTCTCCAGGGAGGATTACAGAGGGGCAGCTGGCTTCTCTTAGGGAGGTGAGAAAGGGAAATAAAAGGGAAGAAGGGATAAAGGGAGGGAAGAAGAGAGTGAAGGAGGAAGGGAAAGAGGAAGGTGGAAGAGGAAAAGAACCTGGGAGAGAGAAAGAAAGCACATACTCTTGGTAACTTCATCTCAGTAATGGCATCCTATCACTTTGGCTGAATGCTATGGATGAGCAAATAGGAATGAGGTTTAGCCAACCTCCAAGAGGAGTGAGTTTACGACTGAGTGCAGCAAGAGGCAGGGCTCCCTAGGGAGCTGATGGATAGGGCTGCCTATATAATTTGATATCAGTGAGGTATTCTTATGAAAGTTATGCTTTGTTTGTACTCAAAACAACTAATACATTAACTATAACATATATACATGAATGTGCATATGTATATATATATATATATGTGTGTGCATATATATAGAGAGAGAGAATCTGTCATTATACTTGGAATGTAGTTTACTGAAAGATTTTTAATTCGAAGTTCAACTAAATTCTTTTAAATAACTCCTTGAAAAGTAACTAAGGAGGGTTAGCCAAGCCCTCCTTCTAATTTCTAAACCGTAGAAACGATTGGATTCTTTGTCATCTAGATTCCTGAGAAATATTTAGAAATGCTGTTACTGTGAATAATGGCTTATTTTTTATTATAATTTCCAGTTTGTCATTTAAAATGCTATTGATTTCAGATGCCTATCCTGTAGTCAACAACTCGGTTCGGTTTTATCAGAACTACACTGCTCTATTGATTCAGCTTGGTTTCCTATTTACAGTCTCACCATCTGCTTATAAGTGAAGAAAAGCGAAGAAGCTACCCTTCTGATTCTTATGCATCTCAGGGGGTTTTCCATCATTTAACATTAACTAAGACCTTCCATGTTATGTTAAATAGTTTCAATAATAGGTGACATTTCTTTTCTCACGTTTAAAGGCTATCCAACTGTCACTCTACTAGTGGCTGTGTTTATTACTGTAATAGAATACCAGATATTAGAATGCTATCATGTCTTAGGTGAAAATATACTTGATTTATACGTGTTTTAACACATTATTAGACTAAATCAAATTTGGAAAACTTCTCTTGAACAAGATACAGTTAATCTAATCCAGGAAAATTTATAGAACTCACGTTTGAAGTTGTCCTTTGAGAAGACTGGGAGTGTAGCTCAGTGGTTAAACGTTTATTTAACATGCATGAGGCCCAAGGTACAATCTGTAGTAATGGAAAAACATAATACAGCTATCTGTGAATTGAGGGTTACTCAGTGATTTCATGTTTACCTAGTATGCATGAGATCTTGGGTTGATCCCCTTGGGCCTAAAATAAGCAAATAAACAAATATGTCTGCGCTAAAATTCTTTCAGGTGGAGAGGCCTTTGATTATACTTTATTTTTTTCTTAATGTTGGTTTCATGCAAGGTCTATATTTAATCCTTATATAATTTTGGCATTATACATAATTTTAGAAATTAATTCACTTTTCAAAATTTAGCCATTTTCTGGTTCACGAATAAGTCATGATCACATTTTATCTCTGTATTGTCCAAGGCTACCTGTAGGTACTTTGAGGCTATCTTTGCATTATTGATATCTAATATCTATGAATTTGATTTTATAGAGTTTTATTTTTATAGAATTTGATCTTATAGAGGTTGAATTCATTTGTAAATATGTACTATGTACAGAAAATGTTCATAGAGAGGAAATTTTATGTACTTCTATTGATTTGAGTTTATTGATCAGAGAGAAAAAAAACACTTTTTATTGAGAATTTTCATACATGGACAGAGTGTGCATTATTTGTACTCCCACCCCATGACCTTCTCTTGATGCAACTCCCCCACCCTCATACACTGAACAACTGTTTCATTATTTCAACTCTTCCCCTTTTATGTCTATATAGTCTGCCCTCCTCCCCCACCCCTGGCAGAATGGTGATAGGCACAACATTGTCCATATCTTGTGCAGGTAATGCCAGCTGCTGTGAGATCCTGAATATGAATGTCACTTCATGGCCAAAAGACAGAGTTCTATGGCACTCCCATGGGAGAAAGGTCACCAGTGGTCATACCCAGCAGTGAACCCTGCAAACTATTCAACCGACCAGCCAGGCAAGATGTGCCCACTGGTACAAGAGAGGCATGACTATTACAGGGTTAAGAATTGAGGATTGATCGTTCCATGGGAGGTAATTCATGTCTGATATAGAGAGATTCTTTTTAAAACCTTCTCAGTTCTTCCTGGTTTTCGTTTTGGTCAGTTTGACTTCACAGGATATGTTAACTCCATCTGCAGATGCTGATTCATGTACTGTTTGCTTCATAATTTACTTTCTTCGACATACAGAGAGATGGATCTATTTCTGGTTATTTTCTTTTAGAGTTCTCTTAGTACATGAATTATATCACAGCTTATGTTTCTTTTACTTATGTAGCTTAACAGCTTAACTTGTTTTCTTCTGTTATTAAAATTGATAATGAAAAATTGATGATATGCTCATGTATCTTTAATGAGTTGTTTCCTTTTTATCTTTTGTTTTAAATGTCTTGTGGACAATATATTATAGCATCTTGCCTCCCTGAAATATCTCTATAATTTCATGTGCATGTTTAATTAATTTACATTTACTTTAATTACTGTCATTACAATTTATTATTGTCATTCCATTTCTTATTTTCTATGAACCAACTTTCTTGCTTATTGTTTTTCTTGATTTCTGTTAGTAAGATCATTTTTGTTGTTCCTGTATAAAGATTAAAATTAAATGTCAGTTTTTTTATTTGGCTTTGGCTAACATATTAAATTTCATTCTTTGTTTTAGAGAACATTATTTCTTTCCTTTGCTCAAGACAAAGACTTCAGAAGGCTGTCAGAATCTTCCCAGGTCTGCTCATTCCTGCGACTCATTATATCCATTATAACATTATATCCAGATTATGATAGAGTTGCATTGTATAATGTAGTAGTTTGCAACTGCATATAGTAACGACATAATATGAAATTTAAATTCATTTAAGATAAATAAAATGAAAATCCTAGTTTCTTAGCCACAGTAGCCAAACTTTACATTTTATAACTACACATGGCTAAGAACTATCATGTTGAATGATGCAAATATACTCTCTCCTCAGAAGCTAAATGGAAGAGGAGGCAGAAAGAATGTAAGAGCCATGGTGGGGGAGAACATCCAGAGACATTACCCCCCTCAGCAACATTGCACAATGGGGAAAGAAAAAAGAACTGGCTACCTCTGGGGCAGTTCATAACCCCTACCCTATGGACATATCCAGTATGCATACCTTGGAGGGACCCCAGTGTAGGGGACAGAGAGGAGGGAAATGGGGACACATTCACAAGACTTGATCATACAATGTATATAATTATTCATAATAAAGATATTAATTTAAAAATTTTTAAAGCTAAAAGATCTACTGGAAAACATTGTTATAAATGGATAACAAATAATCACATACACTTTTTTTCCTACCATTGCTTATTTTGGTTTCTCTTAAATGCTTGTTTTGAAATCATTTATTTCCTCTGAGGGTTGCATCCTGAAAATGTTTTCTTTAAGGTTTTGTGTATTTTTTCCTTATACCCATATTCGGATGGCCCTTATCTTTTTAACCTAAAGTTAAATCTTTATATAAAATTCAAGAACTGATATTTTCCTTCAACAGGTAAAAACATTATGTTATTATTCTACTACAGCTATTGAGAAATTTGAAGCAAACTCATACTTAACAGTGAAATAGTATTTTCAATTGTATGCTTTTAGAATTTTGTATTTGGTACTTTTAAATGAAATATAATGTATCAAGATTTGAAATTCTCTTATCAGTGTTGTCTGCTGTTCTATGCAGCTTTTGATCTGTTTGTCAAATTTCTTTAACTCTCAACTATTATTTCAACAAAAAAAATAATCTCTACTCTCTAATTCTAGATCTTGTTAAATATTCTCCATATTTTATCTTTTTTTTCCTCCTTCAGGGAAACGTCCCAGTCACATATTTTCTCTCACTATAATTCCATGCTTGATTCCCGTGTTGCTAGATTCTTCTTTTCTGATTGCTACTGCTTCAACTGGGCAATATCCTTTTCTTCTCTCAGAAGAAATTTGTCTCATTTGTTGCAAACTTTTGTCTGATCTGGAGGATCAATTCAGCTCCCTCTGATAAGGACCTTTTCTGGTTTTCTTTTAAAGGACTAGTACTCCACCTCATAAAACCTTTCCCTCTCTGCCTACAAGTTCCAGTACCTTTAGAATTCTTGGCTAATAATACTTATTCAGAAGCAGGAATGAGAGCATAGACCAAGCATGTGCCTCTCTCCTGGAATGCTCAAGTGGTAGTTAAATAAACCCTTGCTACCACAAGTCTGAAATTCTCTGTTCCCACTCAACTTCCAATCACTCACTAATCTCATGTTGCCCATGCCCAGATAACTGCTCTTTCTGAGGTCTGCTTTCTTCTTTTGTAATTAGCTCATCCATTAGCCAAGAAGAAAAAGCAAGCCTCTCCACTCAGGGCTCCTCCTCAGCTTTGTCTCATTCCCTACTTCATCCATGCTGGCTTGGAGCTGCTCTGTCCCCCTACCTACAAGGCACTAAGGAAAACAGTAATTCATTCAAGTCCAAGTACACAGATGAGGCCAATTAGAGCACTCTGGTGTTCAGGGATCTCTAGTGGGAGCATTTGGTCTGCTTCAAGTTTGGACTACTGTTCACCATCTGAAAATGTCCCTGGCATCCTTAATTGTCACAAGAGCTGCTGTTGGTTCTGAAGTACCCTCCTGGTTGCCTTATGTCCTGTGCCCTAGTTGAGTTAGGGAAAACATCAGCCTTTCAATGCTAGTTTGCTGTGCTGTCCAGAAGGTTAAGTGTGTGAGTCAGTGTTTACACTGACCTGATTCAGACACGGCCATAGGCCCAAGTAAACAAAGAACAAGTGATGACTTAATGAGAAAATGTTCCAGGAAATAAAGCACTCCACTTATTCGGAGAGATAGTTACATATGGCCATATCCACTGAAAATGGTATCAAGGGAAAACTGCACTTGGAAAA
Organism: Zapus hudsonius; assembly: GCA_004024765.1. NCBI lineage: Eukaryota > Metazoa > Chordata > Mammalia > Rodentia > Dipodidae > Zapus > Zapus hudsonius. The sequence continues at coordinate 47,196 of PVHP010003491.1, forward strand.
AGCCAAAGGTGGCTTATAGATTCCTAAATTCCATTTTTCTGTAAATTGAAAGTTAATGTATTTGTAATTCTATTTCAGACCCTCGAAAAATATATCTACCATAAAAATGTTAGAAATAAAATTTTTAAATGCTAGAAATAATTGTTGGTAATCAAGGGCATAGCTAATATCCTTAACAAAGTTTTACATTTTTACCCATCAGTTTCATCTGTCAGTGAAGTGTAGCCATTTCTGAGAAGGCCACTTCAGCTCTCCTTAGCAGTCAATGGAGGAACATCCTCTCAGGAAAGCTAAAAAGCAGTTGTCACTTATCCCAAGTCACCAGGTTGTAAATGTTGGAAAGGTTGAAATCCAAGTGGAATTATCTTTCATGATGCAAGCTTTACACTTATGTTGTTTAGATGGCTTTAAGTTACACATCCTAAGCTAAGTTTAATTGCTCAGGAAATACAGACATCTGTCAAAAAGCTATTTTGAATGCACACCTGGAATCCATGTGCTTAGACCTAATACTATATTCATTTTTCCCTTTACGATTTTTTTTTACCTACAAATTATTTCAGAGACATATTGCTCCCTCTCCAGGGGTAAACATGTGGTAGTTTCAGGATGAAGTCATACTAGTAGAACACCTGGGCTCTGGCTTCTCCCATGTGGGTATTAATCAGGAAGATTTTCTTTAAACAATAAGCAAATTTTTTTCTACATGTTATCGATCAGAACAGGGACAAGAATGAATCAAGCACATTGCTTTTCAAAGGAATGGTCAAGCAAAAATTAACTGAGCTTAAAATTCTTATGAAAATAATTCTCTTCTTAAAATCAGTTCCCAAATATAATATCATATACTTCTCAATATCACCAAATTATAGTCAGGTAGTAGGTGACTTAGAAGACAGTCAATATGGGAAGTATCATTAGAAGCCAAAAGAAATGAATATGTAGTTACTTTGTATGTTTGGATATGAAATGGGAATTTTTATCCCTAAAAAAAATTGTGCCATAGAAAAAGTAGATTTCTTTCCACTTCTAATCTTACAGAACCAGCTAGCTTCACTTAATTGCCTTTATTACTTTGTTATGAACAATGGAGTATGAGTTATTTAAAAAATCCTACTAAAATGACTTCAAACATTGTTTAGTTCACTTTTGCTAAGGAGTCACACTGCAGAATTTGTTTAAAAATAATTTGGTAATTTGATCACATATAATCACTCTTCCTGGGAATAAATGAATGATACTGAGGAACAAATAGAGAGAGAGAAAGAGAGACAGAAGCAGACCCAACAGCAGCAGCTCTGAGATGGTGAAAAGTTGCTACTTAGGACGTTGTGATCCATTCAACTGAATTATTCGGGAATAGTTAGAAATGGTAAATGAATATTGCTCAATTATAGTACTATGTAATAATATTTTAAATTTGTAAACATAACTACATTTATTAAATATCTGTAGCTATGTTTGATTATTTAGCATAATCTACAAATATTTATATGTTCAATACAGTTAAATATAAATATGTTTATAAGTATAAATATAGTCCCTTAGATTCAAGGTCAAGTATTGTTTGGGTATCTTCATTATATCTCCAAATTTCTGCTACATCCTCAAGTGGGAATTGCAGCTCAGCAAAATGAGCCATCTAACCATTACCTATAATCTGTGGTTACCCTGAGTGATGGTAAAGAAAGACCACCACATTCAGGTGTGAGACAGTTCTTCATGTTTCAAATCAAAATCATTTTTTAATTCACTTTACTGTATAAATGTATTAACAATACTAATGATGAAGACATGAGTATAAAAACCAATTGCATTTTAGTAAATTAAAGGGTAAGATTCAAGCAATAATACTAGAAAGTATGTTGTTTCTTATCAAGTATGGTATTTCCTCTGAAGCAAAATGAACATCATGCAATGAGATTATTCTCCCGGCCACAAATAGGAATCCTAGATAAAAAGTGAGGTAAGAAAGTTCTCACCTCTACCTCAAAAGCAGTGCTGACCTGTGTGATCTGTCACATTTCATAAAAACACTAGCAGGGCTATAAGAAGAAGGCAAACACAGATGGTAAAAACCATTGTCTAAACTCTCTGGCAATATTCAATGACCAGTGAAATAAAGCCTAAAGCAAATCAAACAGAATAAGGTCCACCAACAAAACCTGACCCAAAAACTTCCACCCTTTCCACGTATTCTTTGCAAAAATCGCATCTGATCTTATACCAGAGCGTCTCACACTTGGTGCAAACAACCTTCTGGGCCCAGTATTTCTTGGCTATCCTCAGCAGCAGAGGATATGTACCTGTGGTACTGGCCTCAACTTACTACTAGAGAGTACCACTGTTCTCCCCTGTTATAAGAACCTAAGATGTTTCCAGTATTGCCAGATATCCCCTGAAGGGTAAAATCACTTCTGCTGGGTGACTGACTTATACAGTATGTGTCCAGTGTTCAAACGTTGGTAATGACTGCTACTGACTTCTCTGGCTAGTCAGTCTTAACAAGGCAAGCATGGGTTGAGGGGGGAGGAGGGAAGGGTAGCACTGACACAGTTAGCAGCAGGAATGCAGAAGATAGACTCAACTCAAGACAACTCCCTCTTCCTGACTATGAAGAAAAATGCCCTGAGTCAGTTTGAGTCCTAGGCAGTGGGTTAGTTTGTCCCCAACCGTGCGTGCCCTTGGATGCTGACTTGATTCCTGCTTCTGGCATCATAATATTTCTGGGTGACTGCATCCTTAAATATTAACTGAGCATATTGGAGCTCATTGGAGAAGCAGGGTTGGAACCATAGTGCAGTCCATCTGTTCTAACCAAGAAGCCTGGTTCCCTCCCTCTCCAGTATTTGGTCAAACATCCCTAAATAGAAAACATCACTGTTACATTTGCCCTTTATTCAGACACATGACAAAAATGATCAAGGCTTCTTTCCGTGATATGCTTCTTCAGAGCTCCCTGCATTCCCAGCAACAGGCACACAGCCCTTAGGAAAGGGAGCTGTAACACTAGTCACACATTTAGTGCTACTACACTTGATTTTGGCTATTTGTCTAGGCGTTAAGGAAATAGAATCAATGTCACATGGACTTTATCAGTTGTGCTTGTAGTTTCTTTTCCAAGTTCACAAAAAATGAAAGCTGTTTAATTAAAATCAAGTGGTCTGAGCTAACCTCCCACTTCCCTCTCCATCTGTGGAGTGTTTGCTTCCAGATACACTCAGAAGCTTCCAATTTTCCAGGGCTGACATTGGTCCAGTTTAGTGCAGTGTCCTGTCATACACATAGAAGTAAGCAACACTTTCCTCTTTGATATGAGAGGCCTGACTTTTTTTTGCCACTCTCCTTTTTCAGGGAGAATTTTTGGTCTATGCGTTTTCTGTTATTCATGGGAAAGTACATCTGAAGTCTAGGTTCCTTTGTTCGTGTTTCTGCCCTTGACTAAAATCCCTGATGATAAACTTATAAACTATAATTCTGAAAGCAAAGTAGGGCAAAGACATGCTTTAATTGGACAAGAGGTGCGATTTCTTATTTCCTGCCTCTCTTCCTCCTTCAAGCAGACACTGGCTACAAATCCAAGAAGCCAAGGCTTTATCTTCCTTTACTGTCTCCCCTGCAAGGAACATTATGGAAATAAAGTAGGAAATGTTTGGATAGAACTCAAGTGTATTTCTAAGGGTAGTCCAGTCTGACAGGTTCCATGTTCTCCTCCCAGAGACTCTTCCTGCAGCTGCTCATGCTTACACATCGATTGGTTGGCTCATGAGGGATATGAGAGGGTCGCTGAGTAGGTCTGTAGTTTTCTGAAAGAGACACTTGTCCTTCAGAGACAGAATAGCATCAACCCAAAATTTCAAGGCTAGTTGGCAGCACTGAGGTGTTAACTCAGTGTCATGGGGTCAACATGAGACGGATTCTTTCTGGAAGTTGAGTCGAGAAAAAGTCATTTCCCACATTTCTCTCCCTTGCACCTACAGGCTCTTTGGATTTGGTGAGTTTTCCACAGTATTCTGAGGAGTCCTTGAAGGTTTAGCCTTCCTGAGGAATAACATCGTCTCACTTTTTACGTGGCTAGAAAGTGACAGGTACAGCAAGGGCTGCCTCTCCCAGTGACCTAAATTTGCTGCCACTGCAGAGACTAGCTGAGGACCTGCACCTGCTCAGCTTGGCAGTCACAGCTGGCTCACTCTAAATAATGACATATCTCACATTTATTTTACTATAGTTAAGGTAGTCATAAATTTTGTTTAATTTTGCATTAAGACTTCTCTCATTAACTTAGTCTCTGCTATCTCTCTATTTCTATTTCTATTCTGATGTAGTGACCTCATTATTTATATGAATATGGCATTATGGTTTTCATCAATTGAACTGGTTATTTTACCTCACACAAAAGTCCTATGTGATTGGATGGAATTATGCAAAGAAGATAAACCACATATAAGCTTTGGAAAGATTTCAAAAATACACAAATGAAGTCAAAAGTCAATCATGGGTTAGAATTTTTTAACTTATTTATTGTTTTTTTAATATTTTATTAATTCATTTTCAAGCAGAAAGAGAGAGAGAGAGAGAGAGAGAGAGAGAGAGAGAGAGAGAGAGAGAGAGAGAGAGAGAGAACCAGGGCCACCACCTTGTGATTATGGCTTATGTGGGTCCTGAGGAATTGAACCCAGGGCCTTAGGCACTGGAGGCAAGTGCCTTAACTGCTGAGCCATCTCTCCATCCCTTTTTAAAAAAATATTTTATTTATTCATTTTCAAGCAGAGAGAGAGAGAGAGAGAGAGAGAGAGAGAGAGAGCGCACCAGGGCCACCACCTTGTGGGTCTGGCTTATGTGGGTCCTGGGGAATTGAACCCGGGGCCTTAGGCACTGAAGACAAGTGCCTTAACCGCTAAGACATCTCTCCAGCCCAATTTATTGTTAATAATTTTATATATTATATGAGAAAATCTTGTGGTGTTACCCCCATTTCCCTCCTCCCTGTCTCCAACCCACTGGGGGCCCTCCTCAGTGCAATTGCTGGACTTGAACATGGGGTAGGGGGTTATGATTATACAAGAGGTAGCCAGTTTTGTCTTTGTGAGTTGTTGCTGAGGGGGGCAATGTCTCTGGATATTCTCCCCACCATGGCTCTTACAATCTTTCTGTCCCCTTTTCTGCTAAGTTCCCTGAGTCATGGTGGGTGAGTTTTAAGTTTGCTTTACTATTGAGGTCTTAAGAGTCTCTGAATTTCTGCTTTGGACTGTGTCCTTAGTGTCTGTCTCCATTACCCTTTCATAGGTTATCTGAGTTGCTATGGAGGTAGTCTCTTGCTCATCTCGCCACTTCCTCAGGGTTAGAATATTTTAACCTAGTAATATGAATATACTGGAAAACATCTAAGTACTAGCCATTTTTAGTACTAAAAAAAATAATAAACTGAGCCCCTGTCATAGCTTCGTGCTCTTGGGATGACCTTTTAACCAGACACAGGAGAACCAGGTTTTATTTGAAGTTTAAGGATCCAAGTAGAGAGAAAAACCACCACCAGTACCTCAAAAAGTAAGCACATTCAGGCAGCCAAACAGCAGGAACTCCAGGCAGAACTCAGGCTGCTCTCTGCATACCTTAGGCTTGAATTCCAGATCCTCTCCCAGTAACACCTCAGGGCTAGACCCTATGATTTGCCCACAGTGACACCTTCCTCGGGCTCTCTCCATAATGGCAGGAGCATACCATTACAATACAGGTTTACCGGAGATTTTAATTAATAGCAACTAATTTGCAGGCTACTACTTGAATGCCTGCTACATGACAGGTCTAACAGCCCATTGTACAATTTTTATAAAGGAAGTTTAATGAAATTACCACCCCTACATTTAGGGTAGAGATACTGAGGCTCAGATATGATAAGCTACTTAGAGACATAGAGCAAGTTACCTGCTGACCAGCTCTTCCTGTACAGATTCAAGACCATATGGTTGCTGTTTCTGGTGAAGCAAGGCTATAATTACTATTATTTATATCCCACAGAGCCACAAATTAGCACTAATACATGTAAACCAAGAGCCAGTAGAGGATGCTTTCTTTCCTACAGTGAGTCTCCCTGGAGCTATAATTTGAGCAAGCTTTATTCTTATTTTCTGTAGGCTACACCCACAGGGGACTGAAAACAAACTAATGCAACAACTATATAAAAATGGACACTGTAAGCTGGGCAGAAGGCTCAGTGGATAAAGCACTTACCATGCAAGCCTGAGTGCCAGAGTTTAGACCTCCAGACACCACATAAAAGCCAGGAGTCATGGAGGGTTACTGTAACCCCAGAATCCCTATGGGAAGCAGAACCAGGAGAATTTCCCATAAGCACATGGACCAGCTAGCCTGGTGAACACAGCAATGAACAAGGAAATGCAAGAGACCCTGACTCAAATGAAGTGAAAAGTAAGGACTGATTCCCAAAAAAAGTGTTCTCTGTGGAATGTGTGCACTTGCACTCACAAACCACAAGCACACACACACACACACACACACACACACACACACACACACTGAAAAAAAAATGAAGATTTAATTTTTCAAAATATTTCCCAGAATGACCTCAATTGGAGTTTCTGGTTGTCCGATTTCTCAAGGCAAAGGGTTTGCCTTCCACCCCCAGAACTCACTGTGCACATATTAGCCCAGCACTCATATGGAGTCTCAATTCCCAGCACAACTCCAGTGTGCATGGAGCAGATTGTAAGCCTACTGATCTGGCTGGAGACCACTGAGGCAGTAAGGGCTGCTGTGATGCTCACCCCAATACCCCCCACTCTACCCTGACTCCACGACCAAATGGAGGCTGGAGATGGGCAAGGGAGCTGAGTACAAGCCAGCACTCACTCCCAGCTACTGACTGGCTTTATCTCTGGATGCTGAGGGCTTTTATCAGTTTCACAGAAAAGGATGATGTCATTTGAAGGAGAAAGCTACAGAGATGTCACAGCCAAATGTCCTCTAGAGACGACGAAGCTTAAAATAATTTCTTAGCTGGATATTTCCTATCCTAGCATGTACAAGACACAAGTGATTGGGGGGATTAACTAGGAGACAGAGAAGGAGCTGGTGGACTTGAGCCCTTTGCAAAGCCTCCCTTCCTCCACTTGATTAAAAGGAATTCCCTCAGCTGTTGGTTTTCTCTCTGGCTTCCCTTCCCCTCTCTCAGGCCACACAACCAGGCATTCCAAAGGCTAATGAAGCTCTTAATCTGATTTCTACACAAACTGAACCCTAACCTTACTGAGAGAAAAGCGCTTGCTCCCTTCACGGTCATGGATATAGCCTGGTAGATCATATATTCTCTTTAATGTCCAAGCATAGTTTTTATCTTCTGCAAGCATTTTCCAAAATAAGCACCTCTAGGAATGCCTTGGGATTCTGATGTCTCATTCCAGTCCCTGAGGTATTTTGAAATGGTCTTATCACTGAAAACAAATCACAGGGCTCTCGTTTTCCCATACTTGTGATGTCTTTTTGGTGACTTCATATTCTATGAGTTATTTTTAGCTTCCAAAGAGGGAAACTCTCTCTATCCATTTCTGGCCTGCGAGTAAAAGAATCTCAATATATTGACAAAGTGTTCAGGCTTATTTTATTGATCTTCTCTGGTCAGAAATCACCTAGTTTATCAAAACAGAAAAATGCCTGGCAACTTAAAGTATCTGTATAAAGCTTTAAAAGGGGGAGAACTTTTTAAATGCATTAATATTTTCCCAACATCTTTATACACTTCCAAACTAGGAATAATTAAGAACAGGTTTTTTTTTTTAAAAAAAACTAACCTTTAAATGTTAAAACCAAAAAATATTACCAAAGCCAGTTAAGTGGTGGTCCAATATATATATATACATTTTTTATAGGATGAAGGGAGGGTGGAGGGTAAGATTATGTCTAGAATAAAATCAGTATGGTGCCCATTGCTGTATCATATGATGTATATCAGTGGACCTACAGGCTTAAAACCTGTGCAGCTCATTATACCAAACACATTCTCCTAGATATTTCTGATCAGTGATAGAATAATTTCCAAAGACAATTATGGTGGTTTGATCAAGGTGTCCCCCCAAAACTAAAGTGTTCTGAATGCTTTATCCCCAGCTGATGGCAATTTTGGAATTGGAGCCTTGTTGGAGGTGTGTGGTTGGGGTGGGCTTATGGGTGTTATAACCAGCTTCCCCCTGCCAGTGTTTGGCACACCTTCCAGCTGCTCTCGTCCATCTGATGTTGGCCAGGAGGTGATGTCCATCTTCTGCTCATGCCATCATTTTCCCTGCTATGATATTTTCCCCTCAAGTTTGGTTGGGCTCTTTTCTGCACAATAAAGAGGAGCTGACTATAAACAGGCCAATAAACATCAACAATAAAAATTGCCTTTCTTTAATTCAGCATACTTGTTTGGTTTTTCAACAAAAAGCATGCCAAATACTGTCTTACAAAAGAAAATGTCAGAAGGAATTATCTGTCCACCACACGACACATATCAATCATGTATGAGATTTTCCACAGCCTGCTCTGAGACACTAGCTTGGACTGTTAATCCTCAAGCTAGGGATTCATAGATATCCCTTAGCCTCTTAGTTCACCTTGAAGCATTTCCCTACTGGAAAATGATCGCCTCCCTCCCGCCTATGCCAAAAGAGAGTTTCAAACCATTTTTCAGGCAAAGTTCTCATTGCTTTAAGTTGAATGTGATACCACCGTTCCTTCGATTTAATTTCAATTTTGTCTCTGCAAAAAAAAAAATACAGAAGCAAACAATGCTTTTCCTGTGAAAGTAGCCATTTATCTGTGATTCAGGATCATGAACTTGAATGAATGGGGGCCAGCAGGCTTGGCCCTGGGAACCCAGCCAAATGGGGAGGTGGAGGCAGCTGCAGAGAAACTGTGGGAAACTCATTCTGTTAAGGTTCGATGCTGGAGCCCCAGGCATTCAGCTTCATTCAGGTCTGGCTCAGGTCAAAGTCAAGGTCCACCGAACTCTTAGCATTTCACACGGGAAGACATCAGAGCACAGATGGTGATGATCTCCAAGTCTGGTAGAAGAAAGAGAGAAGAGCCACTGAGGGAAGATCCCAGGGGTGGGGGTGTCAAAAAGCCCAAGAGTGAGACCCCGTTTGCCCAAAGCTTACCCACAACCGTCACCCTGGACCCTGCACCCAGGATCTCCATTTGCAGTTGGCTTGGGTGTGGTTCCTTAGTTCTGACTGATGCTGGCCTTCATGACTTCACCTGAGGTGGGGCCAATGAACATTACCGAAAATTACTTATTTGCATCCATGACTCTTTGCAATTCTTTAAATGAGCTTACTTAGCCATTCAATTATTTTGGTTAGACAGTAATTGTATTCTCTCATTAGCAAAGTGGGCGGTTTCATAAAGCTGGGAAAACACAGTTCCTAAAAGCAACTACATAGGTCATTAAAATGCAAAGAAAAGGAAGCATAAGTTAAAACAAAACAAAACAAAAAACACTTTAGGACTGTCACTTTGTACAGTGTTCCAAGTTTGTATAGCCTTTCCTAAGCAGTATGCTGAGCCTGACCCAAGCCTTTGACACCAGATACCCTCACAGGTAGCCTTTGCCCGGTGGCTCCCACATCCAGTCTTTATAGAACCTGTCAAACTAGCCCTAGGGTCCCACCATGCCCTGGGCTGACATTCACTATGACCTCTGAAACGTCTAAACCCAAGATTTATAGTTGTTGACTTTACTCCCTCATCTGACACTTTTCTTTGTTTAAAAAAAGGTTATTGCCTATTTTTCACACTCTGACCAATGTTCTCCTGGCTTTTCTTCCACTTCTTAGTCATTCCTTCTCTACTGATTTTTCTGCTTAGTTGCTTTTTGGACCTTTGTCCTAACTGACTGCACTTACTACCCCTGAACAATCACTTCCATAACCATTGTTTGAATTATGGGAAAACCCGGAACTTGCCAGGTAACCTATAAACCCACACCAAACTCCTATGCGAGTTTCATTATTCTTACCCATCATCTCTTCTCTGTTTTCAGTCCTTACCATGATTACCAGTTTGCTATTCACACAAACTAATTCACCATTCATCCTTCCAGCTTTACAATGGACAATACTCATTCAGTGGATCCTTTAGACTGAGCACCCTGATCTCTAAATTACCCCAGAGCACTGGAACGCGATCTATACTGGGCAGACTACTAGTTTTTGTTCAAATATTGCAGAACTATCACCCCCTCTTTACCATTTTCTCCTCGCATGCAAAAGGAAAGTTGAACCTTCAACTTGAAGTTGAACCTTGAAGTTCAGTGAGCTTTGATGTTTGGGACCTTGTTACTATCAGAAGCAAGTCAGCCCAGTGGAAATGCTATGATCAGATGCACGGTTCTCCCGTGGTCATCTTTCCAGCCCTCTGTACTCCAGCCAGGCTGGCCTACTTTACCTACATGTCTCGCTTGTTCTTTCTGCAAGATTTTAGTATATCACATCCACAGAGTAACTTCTGCCTGTGCTTGGAAAATGTCTTGTGTAAATAAAGTAGCTTTTCTTTCCCCAACCCTATATAAAGTCTGTGGGTTTGTTTTCTGACATTTATCTTGTGTAACATCCTGAAGCACTGGCTTCCACTTTGGTGCTGACGAATTCTCTGGTTCCTGGGGGATTTCCATCAATAGACTGTAACGGGACAGACAGGAAACTCACCTTAGGTGACACTTTATCTCTGCATCTTAGCATTAAGCCTGGCAGACAGCAATCTCCCAATAAATGATATCTGCTGTTTTTATTACAGGTTGCCCAATTTTATGCACTTGGGCTATGTGCCTCTCCTAGCTCTCCCAGCCATGGCTAACTGTGTTCAGTTATGACCCAGGCATCCACCAAACACATGGATTCAAAGAAAGATAAATGCATGACCCAAAGTCCTTTCGACCAAAGAAAAGAGGTAACAGTGATAACTACTTGAAATAGATACATCATTTCACAGTCCAGAGGTCCTGTTGGTTCAAACACCCCATATTTGAGTTTTGTACTCCTGGGATGGTCTTTCATGATAGCAGTTCCCACGGGGTTCACTGCACAGTAGCCGCATTTGAATGGTTTTTGTTTCTTTCCTAGCTCTTCAGTGTTTGTAGACCTGCCTGCCGTCTTAGCTCCCTCTGCCAACACGACACTCCTGCTTAACCTTAGCTAGCTCAGCAGAAGCAGCTCTCTCTATCTGCCAACATGGATGGATGCCAAGAAGTCTTTGCAAGGCATTTCTACGCTTCTTTTTTTTAAATTTCCTTTTCTATTGAGAGCTTTAATATATAAACACACTACAAAATGGCCATAGTTCCATCAGGTTGTACTCTTAGATCTCCTCTGCCCCAACCTCTTCCCGCAGAGAGCCCTTCTCAGTGGGGTCATTGGTAATTAATGTGGGGTCATGAATGTACCAGTCAGTTTCTGTGGGGAGTACAATGACTCAGAATACTCTTTCCCTCCTGTGGCCCCCTGAGCCTTGGATGGTGTATGTGATGGTTAGGTTTTGTTGTCAACTTGGATCTTTTTAATTATCTTGGGTGGGTCTCTGAAGATGTTTATAGGAAGGCAGCCTCTCAGCAAGGGGCAGGATGTAAAGAAGCTCAAAGAAGCTGGAAGTAAACATTCTTTCCTATGTGGGCAAGGCAGGAAGGAAAGTCCAGAGACTCAGGAAGCCATTAAGTCTGGGGAAGGGTTGCAAGACCCCACCCTAAGTCTATATAAAGGAGAAGAAATTCTCTTTGGCTCTCCTGCCTGTTTGCTGTTTTGTATGTGTGGTGTAGGCGATGGGTTTCTCTCTCTGCTCGGACCTGTGAAAGAGGGCCAGCCTCTTTCGCTGTTACAGAACTTCCCCTCAATCTGTTGTTTCAATAAATACTTTCCTCCCCAAAACTGTGTCTGGTTTGAAGATTCATCCGAGTGGCGTGTGGCTGACTGCGACAGTGTGTTATAAGTCTCCTTCAATGTTACATTAGCAGTAACCTGACCGACCTTCTATTAAAATACCAATAACACAGATTAAGAAATCTAATGTTTTGGGAACAGTCTTTTTCAAAATGTATTTAAGGTGATGTGACAAAAATATCATGAAACAAGTGGTTTGCAAAGAATAAGCATGTGTTCCTCACTATTCTAGAGGCTGGGAAGCCCATGCTCAGGTCACATCAGATGTAGTGAGGGCTCCCTTCCCCCCTCTGTGATATCCCTTTTTCCCATGAAGGATCTCCTGGGCGCGATTTTTGTAAGCATCAATCTCATTGGGGAATAGGCTACCATGGGGACCTGGTACATTTGTCATATTGGAAATGGGAATTTCAGCCCATGAGTTTGAGAGGAATTACATTCAGTTCACATAGTATTCTTTCTCACTTTTGTGTCATTATCTTAGTTGCTTAGGGTAAGGTAGATTTGGGTCTGAGAACTGACATGCCTTTTGGTGATCACTCTATCCAATTAGGCTAAACATAGTACTCATCTTAAACACTAACAGGGAAATCAAAATGGAAGGATATACAACAACAACAAAAAAAATCTGGAAATCAAAAATCTCCTAAACACAAAATATAAGTTCTTTTGCCAAGCTATTGTTATTAATTTCTTCAACGTTATTTCTTTTCCTACAATTCTTCTCTGGCTGTAGAAAAAAAATAAACAGTAATAGTGAGCTTTCAGAAAATATTAAATGGACAAAAGAAAACAGTAACATAACAGTAGGTAGAAATACAAGGGAAAAGGAATGGTAGTGAAGGAAATGTTTAAATGATTATAGTTAGTCTCATGGTTTGGAGGGTGGAGTCCTCCCCAAGGCTCATACATTAGCAGCTTCTCCCCAAATGGCAGTGCATAGGTGTCTGGGTCTTTAAAAGGCGGGGCTTAGTGGGAGGTGATTTAGAGACTTAGATTAAGACTTAGAGAGATTAAGGAAATTCTTGAGGGAGAATTGTTAGCAACCATGAGTCTGGTCCCACCCAGGACTCTGGCTTTCTATCTGAAAGAAGGTCCCCCATCGCCACACATGCTCCCCCTTGTCAAACCCTGTTTGTTAGGATAAAAGCAGAGAAACTCTCACAGAACTGACCTGAGGCAGGTAGCAGCTCCTTGGATATCTATTACTATGAGCTAACTATAAAGTTACCTGCCCGAAGTATTGAGTGCAGTGATAAAAATAGCACCCGATACATAAAGTAATATAAAAATAGGAGTGCAGCTAGATAGCTAAGAGGGAGTCATAGGAGAAAAAATTAAAAACTCAAAATATCAAATGCTGGACTAGAGGTTGCATTGGTATACATGTTCTTTCCACCGATTTCTTTTATCATTCTTTTTTAGTTATATTGAGTAGAGCAGTATTCCACGCCACTTTAGTATTTCACTGGGTTACCACATGCTACTGGGATTCAGCAACGGATTTAGTGTTCACCCTTTAAGAAGAAATTACGCTTCAAACTGAGCTAATCCAATGGGGAAAAATGCAAACATAAATTTTGGAGACAAAACCAGCCCAAAGTGACCCATGGGGTTCCAAAAACAAGACAGAATTCTGTCAAGCTCTTGAATGACCTCCCTAGGCCAGAGGAAAAACCCTGTGCCATCGATCAGCATCGAGAGACCCTTCAAGGTCCGGAATGGTATCCAGCCCCCAGATGGTAGTTAATGTAGTGCTAGAAGGCACTGCACAAGCTGCCAGGGGAAGTTGATCAACGACGCTGGAGTAAACAGAGATCACTGGCATGAAACACAGACTACGGCCATGAGTAGGCTGACCACATCTACTGGGAGAGAACAGAGAACCAAGAAAGGAGCACTAGTGCAATGGAGGAGACAGGGCCTGGGGGAGACAATCAACAGCTTTTAAATTCGGCCAAATATTCCACTCAGTGAGGGGAAGCCTGTGACTGGAACTGGGGAATCAGTGCGATATGCACTGGATCCCGTACTCTTGGGCTCCCAAGAAAAGATGCACTATGGGACCGATTGACGGGGAGGCTACTAAAAATAGAATCTAGGTAATCCAGAATGGTGTATATTTGTTAACCTATACTGACCTCATACTCCGATGGAGATTGTGTTTGTATTTTTCAGGATGCAACGAGAGAGTTGTGGCCCATCTAACCCTACCAAACAACTGTAGGCCGATAGCAGAGATTCTCGCAAGAGATGAGCCACCACAGTTATACAGTGGAGGATCCATATGGAACCCCGCAGAGAATGAACAAGGGACCCACAGTCACAGCCATTCAACACAGGATAAGCCAGGGGGACAGAAACCAACAATTTTCTATACAAAGCCTCCTAAGCGCACAACATTAAAGCAGCCTTAATACTCACCCACCACGACTCAGGGAACTGAATGGAAGAGGGGGCGGAAAGATTGAAAGAGCCATTGTGGAGGAGACTATCCAGAGGCATGGCACCCCTCAGTAACAACATATTAGGGCCAGGAGGACCAGGCTGAGTACTAGGCTATACATGGTCCTCTGCCACAAGGACTGATCCAGACGACCCACGGAAGAGGATATCCAGCTGATTGGGGATGGGGAGGAGGGGCATTGGAGAATTGGGGATAACAACTCATTGTTTGCTCACTAACTAATGTAACTCATTATGGTCAATAAATATATATATTAAAATTTTTAAAAACCCAGCAAGATATTTAGTTATTATTAGTAAGAAATTGAACATTTTTAATTCTAATTCATATCTGGTCTTCCTTGTGCAGTTTATACACACTTCTTTGCCAATGGCAGAGACTTGAAAATCCTCCCACAATGACTTATTGAGTAAATTTAAATCTACAGTAGAACATGTGTCTCCTGCTTATAGAAACAGAATATTTGGTGTCTTACTTGCATTGGAAAAGTTGACCACATAATGGTGGCAAATATTATACACAAATTTCATCAACTATTGAAAGCACTCCATGAACACTAGAAATTTCTTTTCTCCCTACTAGATGCCTGGGTTCCATTATGCATTATACATTATACACTCAAATCATCTCACAGTAAATCCAAAATGTGAGTCTACCTCATGCCCCTACCTACACTCCACCCTAGATCTATGCTGAGCTGAAACAAATGCCCTAGAGCATCTGGAGACCTGGCATGCCCCTTAGTAGAAATGGCTTCCACTGTCCTATAGAAGCAGAAGGGGGCTGCTGACAAAGGCTGAGTCAAGGGAGTTAATCAAAGGACACTTACCCAAGGGCATGCCCCAGAAGGCTACTTGTCACTATTGTCCAATGAACCCCACAATACTCTAGTCAACAAGATCTCCCCAAAAATTTAATCAAGAGCTGAGCACTGAAATCATTATTTGAAGTTGCTTACAATTTCATTTGCATTTTTTCTCTCACTGTCTACATGGAAAAAATTGTTAATATAAAATTTAATAAACACCTTACACATTTTAAAAAGAAAATTTTAAAGACTTATATGTTTTATAGAGCACTATAAATTAAAATTTCATGAAAACTGTAACCATTTCTTGAACAGTGAAATAAAATTTCAAAATGGGTTTTTGGAAGGCAATTCTTTTTGGGGTTGATAGTATTTCTGCATGCCTGGCTATCAGAGTTCCATGTTTGCTTGAGGCTATCTTGTCAAGGATGCTTGATATAACAAACAGTATTGGTATCACACAGAGATAGGAGCTCCTTCTTTTACCAACGTCATGACTGCTTACAGCATGCAAGATGAAAAGTGCCCCCATAATAAGATGTGCATGCATATATACTCTGCAGCTGAATAACAACCATATATTTCTCTAGAACAAGGATCAAGTATACCAAGTTGTCCTTCATTAAAGGCTTTAGCTTTCTAAGATCAACATGTTTATCCTCCAATACAACTCACTCTATATTTATGTAGATATTAGGTTTAGAGAATTGGTACAAGAGAAATCCATGTAGATAGACAGGTGATGATAGATAGATGATAGATAGATAGATAGATAGATAGATAGATAGATAGATAGATAGATAGATAGACAGGCAGACAGATATATAGACATATAGATATGTTATTGGTGTGAGTAATAAAACCCTCTAATACAAGAGCCTTATCTCTTCTCCAATATTTGTGGCATTCTAACAGCCTAGCTTACAATTTAAATAAACTATCAGACCTGTCATAGTCTGTGACAGTAGTTTCACTCAAATCAAATTAAATATGAATGTACAATGACATGTGCATTTTGAAACTACCTTATTCAGAAAATGGAAATTTCTTTGAAAATCAGCCTCCTTACTTCATTCCCTAATGAAGGCTTTATTTAGAGACCCACCATGATTTTAGACTACATTTCATTCTAAAGAGGGAATCACAACCTAATTCATATCTATGTCTCATGATGCCTTAGTTGTAGCAGAGAAGAGCTTCTTTCAGCCCTGAGAATTAGCTCTTCAACCTGAACTTCAGCTTCCTTCTCTCACCTGAGAAATATTCCAGATCAATATCAGCCCTACTTTATTTTGCTTTATGACTTACAGGTACTGTATATTGTTCCCCAAGTGGACCCTGTGTTCTGTAACCTGTACAGTCATTGCCCGTATGGAATTTCAACTGCCCCAAGGCCTGTAAGGATACTCTACTTTGACCTGGAAAATGTTGGAAATATCTATGTCATAGTCACTAATATGTTGTTGGGATGAATCTCCAAACTACCACAGTGTATGGGAGGAAAGGATTTATTGAAGCTACAGATCCAGGGGAAGTTCCATAATGGTGAAAGAGGCTGGTCCCCTTTCACAGGTCCAAGCAGAGAGAGAAAAACCCATCACCAGGACCATTCATACAACAATAAAACAGGCAGGGAGGCAGGGAGGCAGGGGGAGAAAGTGATTTCTTTCCCCTTTATATAGCCTTTGGGCAGGGTCTTGCAAGCCTGTCCCAGACTAATTGTCTTCTTGAGTCCCTGGAATTTTCTTCCTGCACAGCCCTCCCAGGAAGGGATGTTTATTTCGAGCTTCTCTGAGTTTCTTCAAGTCCTTCCCCTACTAAGAGGCTGCCTTCCTGTAAACATCCTCAAATACCCACCCAAGATTACTAAAAAGGTCAAGTTGACAACAAAACTTAACCATCACAAGTCTACACCTTGTCAACTTGACATCAAACCATATCTCCTTTCATCATACTTAATTTTTGAATGAAGACAGTAATGAGATCATAGTTCTGCCTAACATGATCCCATGTACAACTGGAAACACATAATCTTCCCCCAACACAAGACAGGGTCCCTGGAAGAATGCTTAATCTGTAATATCTGATCATATAAATTCAACAGTGGTTAACTAATGATATAAACTCAATATTAATTATATAATAGAGAAATAGAGGAAAAACAAAGGTATTGGTATACATGAGCACAAGCATTCTTAGCAGACTAAAACAACTCATGGCAATTATAGCCCTTGTCTTTGTAAGTAGTCACATAGAATCAGTTGGTATTGTGACTACCTTCTTCTACTATCCATTCTGTGTTTCCTTCACCTTCAGCAAGCACCTCAGCAGGTCTTGGTTCTTTACCTGGAGGGGTGACCCATACCTTCATTCCTGATGGATCTGGGCCATTTATCACACCACCTTGATTGGAGTGTTGTAGTTTCCTATTGAATTTGATAACAGGGCATGGTAACACCAAGTGGCACCCTATAGAGTCTGCTGCACTCCAGACATACTCTTCCTTGCCTCCATTGTGGAGGAGCAGTCCAATTTCTCCCTGGTAGTCTGGATCAATCACTCCTGATAACACTGTAACTCTTTTCTTGGCCTTTTGATTGGAGGGCATCAGGAGCCCAAAGTGGTCAGGGGGAAGTCTTAGCTTCCAGTTCAATGGTATGCTCTTTGTACCTCCTGGCAAAAACACTCACCCCTCTGGAACCAAGACTTTTCTAGGCCATTGGAGCCTAAAGTAGTGGGAACAGGAAGCAAAAATTTGGCTATAGGGTCACTTGGGGGAATGGTAAGTGGTACCATTCCCATTTCTACCCCTTGATTCCTGGACCTGTGTATACGGGCTATAGGAGAAACAGTACCATATATAGGATGCTGGTTCGGGGCATACACAACCTACTGGAGAACCCTGCCCCAGCCCTCCAGGCTAGTGCCACCTAGTTGATGCTATAACTGGTTCTTTAAAAGGCCATTCCACCATTCTATTAAGCCAGCTGCTTCAGGGTGGTGGGGCACATGGAAGGACCAGTGAATTCCATGATCATGAGCCCACTGCTGCACTTACTTGGTTATGAAGTGAGTTCCTTGGTCTGAAGCAATGCTGTGTGGAATACCAGGATGGTCTATAAGGCACTCTGTAAGCCCATGGACGGTAGTTTTTTTTTGCTGATGCACTCTGGGCAGGAAAAGCAAATCCATACCCAGAATAAGTGTCTATTCCAGTAAGGAAAAAACACTGCCCTTTCCATGATGGAGGTGGTCCAATGTAGTCAACCTGCCACCAAATCGCTGCCTGGTCCCGAGGAATGCTACCACATGGGGGGCTTAGTGTTGGTCTCTGCTGCTGGCAGATCAGGCACTCAGCAGCAACCGTAGCCAGGCCAGCCTTTGTTAGTGGAAGTCCACGTTGTTGGGCCCATGCATAACCTGCATCCCTGCCACCATGGCCACTTTGTTTATGGGCCCATTGGGCAATGACAGAGATGGCTGAGGAATGAGGTTGGCACTATCCACAGAACGGATCAGCTTATCTACTTGATTATTAAAGTCATCCTCCAATGACATCACCTTCTGATGAGCATTAACATGGGACACAAGTATCCTTATATCCTGTGCCCATCAGAGAGGTCTATCCACATGGATCTCCCCCAAATGTCTTTCTCACCAATTTTCCAACTGTGCTCCTTCCAAGTACCAGACCATCCAGCCAAACCACTGGCCACTACCAGGGAGAAATTGGAATGCTCCTCCACGATGGAGGCAAGGAAGAGTATTCTAGAGTGTAGGAGACTCTATAGGGTACCTCTTGGTGTTATTATGCCCTGTTCTCAAAGTCAATGGGAAACTACAACATCCTAATCAAGGTAGCATCAGTGTACAACTACACATCTGACCATTTTTCCTTCCAAGCAAAATGCGCAACCATGTGCACTGCCCGCAGTTCTGCCCATTGTGAAGACTTCCCTTCACCATAGTCCTTTAGAGTTGTCCCAGAAACGGGCTGTAATGCTGCAGCTATCCACTTCTGGGGGGTGCCAGCATAACATGCTGCACCATCTGTGAACCATGCCTTAGTCCTCTCTTCCTCAGTCAGTTAATCAAAGGGCACACCCCATGATGTCATATGTGCATGCTTGGGAACAGAAGGCATCATAACAGGAGTACCAACCATAGGCATTTGGGTAACTTCCTCATTCATGCAGCTTACTTGTGCCTTCAGGGTCTGCTCGGACCCAATCACAAATATACCACTTCCACTTGATGATGGACAGCTGCTGTGTAGGCCCACTTTATGGCCTGGTGTGTCAGACAAGACCCAGCTCATAATGGGCAGCTCAGGTTGCAAAGTTAAGTGTTCAGTTTCCACTAAAGCCCAATAGCAGGCCAAGTGCTGTCTCTCCAAGGGGGAATAGTTTTCTGCAGATGACAGCATGGCCTTACTCCAAAATCCCAAATGCCTCCACTTTGATTCACCTATGGGGGCCTGCCAAAGACTCCAGGTAGCATCCCTATCAGCCACTGACACCACAAGTACCATTGGATCTGCTGGATCATATGACCCACATGACAGCACTGAATCATCTTCTAGTTCTTCCTCTCACCTAAGAAATATTCCACATCAATATCAGCCCTAGTGTCTTTTGCTTCATGTCTTATGAGCATTGTATATTGTCACCAAGTGGCCCCTGTGCTCTATGTTCTTCTGTAACCTGTGCAGTCCTTGCCCCCATAGAACTTCAGCTGCCCTGAGGCCCATAAGGATACTCCACTTTGACCTACAGAATGTCAAAAACACCTATGTGTGAGTTTCCCTTCCAGGAACCACCACTGTCAATAGACCATCCCTCCAGAAAGGACATGTGGAAAGGGAGTCTCTGCTGGACAAAGAGAAACTTTCACTCTGCAGACACCAAGGCCCTGTGATTAGGTGAAGTGAAGGAGCCTGTCATGGTTTGATCAGGTGTCCCCCACAAACAAATGAATGTGTTCTCAATGATCGATCCTCAGCTGATGGCAATTTGGGAATTAGAACCTCACTTAGATCTGTGTTGTCGGGGGCATGCTTATGGGGTTATAAGCCAGCTCCCCCTTGCCAGTATTTGGCACACCATCCTGCCGCTGTTTGCAGGGCTGTGGAGGAGGTGATGTCCACCCCTCTGCTCATGCCATCGTTTTCCCTGCCAGGATGGAGTCTCCCCTGGAGTCCTTAAGCCAAATAAACCCATTCCTCTACAAGCTGCTTTTGCTTGGGTTCTTTCTGCATAGCAACTAGAAAGGTGACCACAACAGAGCCCTTCTTAGAACCTCTGGTCTGTCGTGTGCACTTGAGGTGAGCTCAGCTGATGACATGGAGCAAAGTAGGGGACATTCAACAAAGCCCCGCTTAGCCGACACACAGGTTGTGAGACATATTGACATGGTGGTGGTGTAGGTTGTAAAGCTCAGAGGTGATTTTATTATGCAGCAAGACATGATGGAAACAGACACACCTCTCTCTCCCTCTTGGTTTCCTAAACTCACTTTCTACGGATGAGATCTCATTTCATCATTGAGTAGAAAATATGCAAAGCCAACTTCATTCACTCACCTGATCTCTCAGCCTGGAATTACCTTCCTTCTCCCTGTTGGATAACTGAGGATTCTTGTATCTTCTTCATATATGTCCCCTGCTGCAGACAAGAAACAGGCACTCCCCCTTTCTCTGACACATAACTTATTGCAGATTTTAATGCATGCTGCCTCACATTATGCTGTTTGGGCCTATATCCACCCCATGCCATAGTTCTCAGCTCAAGTTGAAGATTATATCCTATTTATTTCTCCAGTTCAATATTTAACATAATACATCCCCAGTATAAATTTGTTCAACTAAATATTCAGTGGATTCTCATTCGCTACTGAGTTCATCCTTGCTGGTAACTTTTACTTAGTTTTAAACAATAACTTTAAAATGACTGAAAGGAACAAGGACAGTCAACATCATTTTATATCAAGAGGTATTGTGGAGGCCAACTATCCTCCCACAGAAGAGAATTCTCTGGAAATCCTGATAAACTTTGAACCACATCATCACTGTGGACACAGTTACTATCACGTTCAGGGTGTGCTTAGTACACCCAGGTTAGCTAAAGTCCACGTTTCTTTTTCAGTTTATTTATAAATAGAACTACCGTTGCCATGGCCGGGTCATCAAAAATATGCTACCAGGAAGCAGAGAAGAGACCATAAAAACATACAACTCAGTAAAAAACAAAAAAAGAACATCTCATTCTCAAAATATATAATCATGCTTAAATGAAGATTTCCTGCAGCAATGTGGAATGATCTGAAAGCTAAATTATATGATAGTTAAGGCATGTTGAGTTTGTCAAGAGAAAAAAAAAAACATGAAACAGGAGTCTAGAAGTCCTCGTGCTGGGGAAATCTACAGTAGAAGAGTCTGAGTGCAGAAGACAGCATAAATATTTTAAATTAAAATGATCAAACTCCATGGGAAGCTCTTCACTACAGGAAGGAGCAGGAAGGAAGGAAAGATACTGTCAGCTTTTGAAATTCCAGTGTAAACAGCACATGGAAAGGCCTGTGGAGACTATGGTTTATGTCCTTTCTTTTTCCCTTTTAAAAGGCAAAGTAGAGACTTTCCTTACTTTAGTAGTTAAGCATTATGGGATGTTTGTGATTGGTTATTCTGAAGGAATTCTACATTGCAATCCTCAAATGTTACAATCCAGCAACAAGAAACAGAGACAAATAGGAAGGGGAAAAAATAACTTGCTGTATTAGTTTTGCTCCCTGAGAACTGAAATCTGCATGGAAATTAATCTGGGGGCCGGGGACTTCTTTTCCTTTGGAGGAAGGAAAGGCTTTACCTCCAATGACAGCAGCCACCCCAGCAATGCTCTGAGGATGCTGGACACTCAGAGTAGAAAGAAAGGCTCTTGAGTTCCCCACCCCTAACTTTAGGAGTGAAGCATGAATATGAAATTTTATTACTTCCTCCATTTCCTCAAATACCTAGGGTCTAATTATGTGACATTCAGCCTCAAGTTTTTCCTATTTTTCTTTCCCTCTTGTTGCTATTTGACCTGTTTCTGTTGTTATCCTTTTCATCCGGGAAGGCTGACAGCTGGAGAAAAGCAGGGAAAGTAATAAAGCAGTTAACTGCGTGACTCCAAATTGTGTTTGGTTAGTAGATGTCTTCTGTTCCACGAAGGCGAGGACGGGCTTCCATTTTTCTCTCCCAGCATCTAGAGTAGGCTCTGACACACAGGAGATATGCAAGAGAGGTTTCTCTAATTAAGGGAAAAATGAATCAAATTAGACACGAGCATTTATAAATCATCTATGATATCCTTGTCTTCCATTTATATGAATAACTGAAAGTTGGATTAGTACAAGCCCCATGACATCCACAAGTCTGTGCCAGTTTAGCTGTTTGGCATTTACAGAGTAGCTGGGTTTCCTTGATCGGAATCCAAACCCCAGGTCACAGCAGTTTCTAAGACAGCAGCTTTCCAATTACTTTCCTACTACCCAGAGTAAGAAATGAATTTTACATGAAGATCCAGCATAAACACACACACACACACACACACACACACACACACACACACACACACGCATGCACACAAAACTTTCCAATTCTCCCTCAAGAGCTTTCCAACAACCCAGAGTAAGAAATAAATTTTACATGAAGATCCAGAATACACACACACACACACACACACACACACACACACACACAACTCTCCCATTTCCCCCCAAGATGAGAAGTGGGTAAGGGGAAACAGAAGCACATTTTACAAACCTAAAGAGAAGTTTCTTGGAGCCCAAGTAGCCTTACTATGTGCAACTTTTTTGATTTATTTCATAACCAGTTAATAAGTTGCAAACAATCTTACTAAAATAAACCCTTGTGGCCACCTAGCATAGTATTGTGACTGCCCAGAGAGAATAACAGACCTAGATATTAGGGGATATCCCTGATTATAGAGGATTCATGAGAAATGAGTGTTTCAAGCTGGTTCAACAGCCAACTGGACATCAGCCCTTCAGTTCTACGTCACAACAATGCTAAGTGACTCCAGGTGGATTTAGAATTCACATCATATCCCTGAAGCCAGACAGAGTCCACAGTTCCTCATGGTAGGGTACCTGATGGGCTTTAAGCCACTTCTTGATGACATAGATCAATCACTTGCAGCTTGTGACCTTCAGCTTTCACATCACACATGAAGTTGAGTGTCAAAGGCTCTGTTCATCCTTCTCTACAACTTCCCACACACTTCAGGACAATGTAACAACAGTAATAGTGAGGTTGAAAAAGAAGATACTTTAAACACATCTTTTATTTATTCATTTGAAAGCAGAGAGATACAAAGAGACAGGGAGGGGGGTATGGATGCGCCAGGACCTCCAGCCATGGCAAAAGAACTCCAGATGCATGAGCCACTTTGTGCATCTGGCTTACATGAATAATGGGGAACTGAACCCCAGGGCCTTAGGCACTGGAGGCAAGCACCTTAACTACTAAGCCATCTCTTCAGCTGGAAAAAAAAAGAAGATACTTTCACCGTTGGCACTTGATAAGAGTCGATGGGAAAGGCATTCTCACCCTAACACCGGAAAGTCACCCTGAAGAACTAAAGCAAATACCTGAATAAATAAGTGGAAAGAACACTGGTATCTCCAGCTAGCTTTGTCTAACAACGTATCTCCCTGGCTTTTATGCATTCACCCAGCACATACTGCATGCCTCTTCTGAACCACACACTGATCAAGGAGAAGTTCTGGCCAAGTAGAAGTGCTTTGAAATCGGAGCCAGGACACTGAGTATGCAGTAGGAGAAATGCAAAGACACTCTTCTTCCATGGAGCACTATTGAATACCTCTCATAGAGAAAGCAAAACTCACCCAATACATGTGTCTAAGACATTCAAATTTGCTAGACGTAGGACCCTGTGAGGACATAAGGAGCAGTTCCCTACCTGTGCAGTTCTCTCAGGCAGCATTGCAACAAACACCAATACATCCCCAGTGTGACAAGATGAGGGTTATAATGATATAGAAATGAGGTAGAGTGAAAGAATAGGGGAGGAATGTCTACATGTAGGGGCATACACCTTTAATAGACTTGACTTCCAGCCAAGCATGCAAAATGGCTAAAGCTAATTATTATAACTATGATTCAACACTCTTCATGTAGATGACATCACTGTATGGAGTGCACCTGCATGTGCATATATTGATGAGATCATTGTGTAGTGTGCCTGGATGCACACATGTTGATGGGCCATCGCATGGAGTGTGCCTATGCGTACACTCCTCATATAAACCACTGTGACTAGATTAAAGAGCTCAGCTCTGCACAGCTAGGCTCAGCCCTGCTCTTGTATTGCATTGCAACTGGTGTCTGCAACGGTCTACTCTGTGTGTCTTTTTCCAGCTGGGCTCACCCCCTCCTTGAGTCCCCCCTGGAGCTGACTGCTCCTGGCACTGGATTTATTTGGCAGGAAGAGAATGAGCAAGACCTCTGACGTTCTAATATCACTCTGTGGGGATCCCACGATGAGCCTGCATCCCGCTACTGAGTGGTAGCATCCAGTGGTGGCCCTCTTGATGGACTGGACTTCTCTTGAGGATTGGAGAGCTATTACCTGAAAAAAAAAATTGGAAAGAAATCCCATCAGCCCATCAGGAGACAGTTGGATCGATGGCTTAACTGTTTCTCTCTATACTGAGACAAGTCCAGCCAGAAAGCCAGGAACTTGGAACAGAGGTTCTGATAGTACCAAGACAAGTCTGGAAGGATGGCTCAGATTTTCAAAAGCAGCTGCTGGCACTGAGAAAAAAGGAGTTGAAACCTAGGAACACCTGGGTGGAGCAAAGCAGCAGGGTGTGTCGTGGTCTTGGAAGAGGAGTTTGAAACTCCACAGTCTGAGAGGCTGACTCTTACACACCCTCCCTCCTGGAAAGACAGCATGGAATTGTAGAAGATGACCAAACAATGCAAACAGCAGGTAGGGGGGAGGATTCCTGCCTGGCTATTGTGTTTATGAAATTATAGAGCTAATAATACACAGCTGATCCCTGATGAAATGGCAAAGATGGCCAGCATTACTAAATGTCCCATCATTAAGACAAAGATTGCAGGAAGTGTGGCCTAGGGCTCCTGGTGCACGGAATCAGTCCCTAGCCAACTGGCTGGTGGCAGCTGAGCAAACGGTATGGGAGAATGCCTGGAGTGGTCAGTAAATGGACTTAGACTTGGTACAGGTGGTCTGAGATATGGACATGTGGCCTACGATATTTAGACAGAATTATAGGAGCCCAGATGAGAAAGTGTTTACCTCTCAGGTGAAGAATATGATTGTGGTGGCGTTTGAGCCCCCTGAGACATTTGCATCGCTTGCTGATCTCCTGGCTCTCTACGCTGACCAACCTGATCATGAGGTGGCCACTGAACTGGTCAGCAGCCGCCCTTCAGCCTTCTACAGAAAGTTTTTGGTATGAAATGGGACAAGGGTGATCTAGTCAATAGGCTGCCTGCTCTTGACACTACACCAGCAATCAGGAGTTAGAAGCGTCTACAGAGGACAAAGGGCTTGAGCATTCCAAGATCAATCGAAGTTTATCAAGCAGATAAGAAATAAAGACACACAAAGATGGGGAACTGTCATGTGCCAATTTATGAAATCTGGGAAAGAAACATGCAAGTTAGAGAAAAGCAGCTTAGTAAGAATATCTAAAGTTAGCTGATGGTGGCTTTCTGGCTTCACTGTGACTTGACTTGAGAGCCATCGATAAACAGGTTTCAATGAAAGCCATGGGCAAGAACAAAAAATTCCAGGAAGACCAAGGTATTCATAACTCCAGGGCTTGACCTGTGTCTGTGTGACTGCCTCCTTATAACACTGCTCTGAGTTCTAGTCAATATCAACACCATCATCATCAACTCATAGGTATCACAACTCCACCAAGAAGTTCACATGCACTGTCTTGGTCTTCCCAGCAGCCCAGAGAAATAGGTTCTAATATTATCTTAATTTCCAAAGATCACGGATCCAGTGATGGACAGATAATGGACGGAGTCAGTCTCTGTACCAGGTGATCTGATACCAGAGCCCTTGGGCCTTCAGCCCCTCTGCTGTCCTGAGCTCTCTCTACAAAGGTCTCCGGCACGGCAGCCTCAATGGATACAGACTGCCGAGTCCTTCTGCCTTCTGCCAGATTCCTCTGCACATTAATGACACTCTCTTGTTTCTAGAATTTCTTCTTATTGCCCCTCTCTGGGCTACCTTGAAGATAACTTTCACGCTTTTAACTTAGATCTGCTGTGCCTCCTTGACACATTCATTGTTGCATAATCTGCAGGCTATAGAATGAAGAAAATCAGGAGGTTTGCAAAGCTTCCTAACTACAGGACCAACAGAGAATCACTTCTAATGCTCTGGGCAGTGGGAACTACCCTGAATTGTTTGGGCTATAAATTTCCTGGGAAATGGAGGCTGGTTTATACTTGGAACAACTGTCAAGTATAAATCAGATGAGAACTTCTGAAGCCAGATGCTTCATTTGTTATTTTAAAGTCTATTTTATTTTCTAAAAGATTGCAGGAAATCAGATATTTTCTGGACTTGGAACTGAGTGTCTGGAGTCATCTCTTTTTGTCTTTGTGTGGGTAGAAGCCTTCATGGTCAATCAGCATTCACTTGTCCTGTGAACTGGAACTCTCGTATGACTTTACTAGTGACTGGTTTTAAAAGTGCTAGCTAGCCAGCTTCATGACAGTGACAATTTAAATGGCTCTCACAGAAATCACGAGGAAAAAAAAACATTAGAAGCATGGGTAATAAAGTAGTTCCTTTAAAGTTAAGTGAGTCATAATTCAGCATGAAGTAAATTGATTTGAGAAACACTTGCGAGTTGGCAGTTGGTTAAGACTCCAGAGTTGTCCGGGCAATTAGGACTGTTATGATGGTTATTGGCACTAATATACAGCAAAGATAGGTCATGTCAGGAGTCCATTCAAACACTCGTCGTTCCAGAGATTCAAACCCAAGTTGAACCTTTTGGTGTTTGAGTTTGTTAACTGTTGGCTAAATGCCACTTCCTGTCCCTAAAAAAAAAAAAGGCTTGAAAAAAATCTCATAAAAAATGACTTAAAAGGCTTCCTTGACTTCAAAGGGCTCTTACAAAACAACATTTTGATGAGTTAAGTGTAAAGGAATCAGAAACATACGGATTAAATTTCCCTCAATAGAGTCATGTGTCTAAAAGTAGAGGGGGAGTGGCGAATTTGTATTGCTCAACATGCTCCCAAAAGAGTCTCAGAATAACCACTGATGCATCGAAACAGCCATCAGGACTTGTCAAAAACCCTGAGCAAACAGAGACCCCATGGGGCAGGTTATCACTTCTGGGGTCTCTGACACCAGCCTCCATGTTCAAGGAGATCACGTGCATTACAAGACACAAAGAAAACTGAAGTCAGCCCTCTCCCTCATGTCAAGCCATTGCTATTAGCTCACCTCACAGATCCATGTAAGGCTGACTTGAAGTTCAAATGAAAGGACTGCAAACGCTTCTTAATTGACCATGAAGTCCATACTAAAGGCAGTATTATCTGCCGAATGTATTTGATTCCCACATCATTCATACTCATTACTTTGTGGAATTCTCACCTTCGAGAGTAAATAAACATGATTATTTTCCAAGTGGGGAAACTATTTGGGGGGTGAGGGTGGGATTTAATTACATAATAATTTTAAAAATTAAAAAAATTAGCAAAAGTTATTTGCAGTTCTGAAAAACTATAAATTCTGGTCCAGAACGATGCCTCAGTTTTGCCAAGAACGTCACGGATCAGCAGCTTGCTCATGGCTGATTTATTCTGCGCTTGACTACCTTATAAAGAAATGGCATCGAGCCCTGAGGGCCGGCAAGGAGAAGCCCTGCAGGTCACACAGGGAAGAGGTGGGTCTTCATGGACATCAGTTTTGCTAACTATTGCTAACTATTCACTAATATAACCCAACTGAATGTTTTGTGTTTGGCCAAATATAATGGCTTGAGCATGTCAGTATCAGGCCATAAAAGAAAATTTCTAAAAGTGGGCAATTTTCAGTTGAATCTGCCTGTGACAAGAACTGCTATAATAACACACACATGAATTACCTTCCTAAAGCAACATTATGGAGAGGAAAAGGTCATAATAAATACTTATTTTTGTAAATAGCATAGTTATATTTGTATGAATATATTTCTTAGAAATGAACAGAACCATCAACTATTGACTGAAACTTTACATAAAATTCATTGAAGGCAGAGTGACAAATAAATTTATATAAATAAATAAAATTATTATTTTAATTTTTTTTCTTTCCATATCGACACATTTGACTCAAGGAGACAGATACTATTTTATCAACTACCACATTGTCATCATATGACATTAACATATTTCTATGCATGACCCAAAGGTCCCAGAAGACAAAGGACCAACCCAGCCATGATTCCGTTCTCTGCAGAGGGTGGGGCTTCCAGGAGGTGTTAGAAATGATTTCACATACTCAGCCTGAGGGTCTAAAACTGGATGAAAGTCCCTCGAGGAAGAATTTCAGGACACCTGCAGAATCAATTGCTGAAGCAGAAAGTTATCTCAAGAGACCAATAAGTCCTCATATTACAGAAGTGTTCAAAGAAGTGATTTTACACAACAGTTTACTGAATTCCTGGAGGGAGAACCTTTGTCTGGAAGGATTCTGATTCTTGCTGGAGGTAATGCTTGTGTCTGTTTGTTTTTCAGGAGAGGTGTGAAGCATACAGCATTCACATCAAAACACAATAAATATCCTTTCTTTCAATAAAGATGACTTGCAATTTCATATCCTCAATTCTTCTCTAAGTCTTAGCATTATCTGTCCAGTTCTCCTTCTAAAGACCTTGAATATCTTTCAAGATGTCTGTACACATACATATACAGTTATATCAT
The DNA here is from genome assembly GCA_004024765.1 of Zapus hudsonius. Classification (NCBI taxonomy): domain Eukaryota; kingdom Metazoa; phylum Chordata; class Mammalia; order Rodentia; family Dipodidae; genus Zapus; species Zapus hudsonius. The sequence continues at coordinate 76,385 of PVHP010003491.1, forward strand.
ATCTAATATAATTGCATGTTGGGATTTTTTTTTATCTTGCAAATGCCTCTCCTTCCAGGAAAGCAATCTTGGAATTTTGGCTATGAAAGAGTCACTCACGTGGGCTAAATATGGTCCCTGGAGGTTCTCTTTACAAAATTTATACCCTTCCAGAGGGTTGGTAATTAAGCCACTCAAACGTCTGTGATAACTAATTCATTAAGCTTTCTGTATAGTTTGGGGACATAAGATGTCTGTAAGCACGAAATGAAAGAGCAAGTCATAAGAAGCAACATTAAGGTGAATCAAAGACAAGGGTTTTAAAAATATATTTATTTATTTGCAGAGAAGAGAGGGAGAAAGAGAGAAAAAGAGAGAAAATAGGCATGCCAGGGCCTCTTGTCATTACAAACAAACTCCAGATGTATGTGCATCTGGCTTTACAGAGGTCCTGGGGAATCACACACAGGCAGTCAAGCTTTGCAAGCAAGTGCTTATAACCGCTCAGCCATCTCTCCAGCTCCCTCAAGGAAAGTTTGACAAACCTTCAGGTTTGCATAAAACTTGCCTCATATCATAATCCCCTGACATTCATCTTCTACCACCAAAAGGATAATTTTCTTTCATAGTTTCAAACAATTTAGTGATTGTCATTGATAGTTTTGTTACCTAATCATCACATGTTAATAGTATATCATATAGAAATTCCCTGAAAATGGGAACAGCAACACTGTCTCTTTTCAGGTCAGTCATCTATATTTCTTTACAATATAGACTTTTATTATTGCCTCATTTCTTTTCTCCCAATCAAGATTGGAAAGAGAACAGGTGGTATCAAATTGAAGTTCAGGACATGGTCGGATTGTAAGGACTGAGTTGAGGATGAGAATTTAGATAACACCCAGCAAAAATTCCAATGCACCTCAAAATTTAAGGAGGACCCGAATTCTTGTCTACAAATTAAAGGATTGAAACAATAGACAACTAGAGTTTAAGGTATAGTGGGAGACTTTATTATTTAAGGGAACATGGGGAGTTACAGAGTTCTCCAGCCACCAGTGTGGGGAGAACATGTGGGAGAGGTTTTAGCCAAAATCTATGCTGTTTAACTAAACAGGCAGGAAAGGAAAGATAATAGAGGGTTCCCATAATGAGAAAAAAAGTTCATGTGGGGAGATCTTAGGCTGGGGTAAGGGGCCTTACCTCAAAAATGAAAGTCCTCCTTCTAGGATGCCATGTGGAAGAGAGACTGGGCTTTTGTTTTAGGGAAGTGTTTAAAACTTCCCCCAGGTAAGTCAGGGAGACAGCTGATTAGTTTATATCTGACCAATCAGGTTTTGCATCTAGGTTTGAGCTCTGGCTAGAGACACCTCCCATTCAAGGGGGGGGGGGTCTATAGAGCTTGTCTGAAACTCTCACAGGATGATGAGCTAGGGTGATGTTTGGGATTAAAGCAGTAGAAAAAAATCTAAAACAGTTTTGCAGTGTAGAGAGCTGAGAGCTCCACACTTTCCAAGGATCTCTTTGCCACAGGTGGTGAAATGATCTTTTCTGCACAAAGGGATTTCAGATTCACGTGGAAAAAAATAGATATTTCTGGCGCTTCCAATGCTTACTAGCTAGCACAGTAGGTGGTAGCATATTCTTTGAGAAATTACATTTATTCCAAATGTTATGTAGTTAAACACATTCATCTCTGTTTTTTCTTTGCAGTCAATCTGCTCTAGTAGCGTGCAGTATTGCTAAGGTTATAAATGAATAAAAATTATGTATCCATATGGGTAAAAACTAATAAGGAGAATGGAAAAGTGAATAAATTTGATTAGTCAAGATTGTGGAATACGGGGAGATATGTTTCCAGCTTATAATTATTGCCATTTTATTTGTAGAGTAGGTGCTCTTGCTACTGTTGTTTGTCAAGAACAATTTATAATTTACATCTTATCTTCATTATGCAAGGCTGCTGAAACATTTGTTCTGGCAGAAGATAGCACAGTAAGTCCCACCAGCTTCATCTTATATCAGGGTCTCAGTACCCTTGACATGCACCTGATATCCTGTGGTTACTGCCTACAAAACAAGAGCCTAAAGGAAAGCAGGAGAGATGGAGCCTCAGCCCTCAG